>LBNU01001289.1:38552-155942 GCA_014162995.1 Artemisia annua
AAATTTTTTTTGCGATGTAGGGGGTATATAGTTTTCGTGTAGAAAAATTTCGGTATATTCGGTTTCGACCCCCCATTTTAATTGTGAATTTTTTTTTTCATATATTAAGCAATAAAATTGATCCATTACATTTTACATAAGCCCATCTACCCAATAACCCAAACTAAAATACATTACATAATTTTTATATAACCCACTAAAAGGGGAAAAAAAAATAAAACCGGCCCACTAAAAGGAAAAAAAAATAGAACTGAAACATTGAACCAACACAAACAATAACAATTAACAAAGTAACAAACCAAATAATCATCCCAAACCCTCCCAACCTTCTGTCCTTCTGGCTCCTCCGCTGTCCTGCAGTCCCGCCGGCGCCCACCGGCGACCAGCCTCCGCAGTCCGCACATATTAGGTTTGTTGTCTACTTGTCTTTAAATGATTAGATCTATCTACTTGTCTCCTTTTTAATGTTTAGTTGTCTTCGACAAATGTTTAGTTTTTTAGTGATTGAAACTTTTTTTTATATAATAATAGTATTTAATTTTTGACCCGACCCGAATCGAATCACCGACCCGAACATATTACCCGAAAAATAGCGTTAGGAAAAAAAAATAGATCCCGACCCCTCACTGAAAATTTTCAAGCTTCACCACTGACTGTTGTTGAAATAGTTCACGTGAATTGTTTTAAAGGAACCGTGCCTAACACGGGCCTCGGCTTTCTCGCATCGATCATTATCTTCTATTCATCTTGAATTTGTCTTTGGTTTGTTTCCTCGCTATTATATTGTTTCTGTAATTTATATTCGGTATAACTTCAAATTTATATAGTTTGCTTATTTACTGTCGTTGGGTTCTAGTTATTTTTCCTACAATAATAATCTGCTTCATGTGTTGTATGTGTGTAGGTCTCTTCATACGTGGCTAATGATGTCCTCCAAGCACTTGACACAAGTGAAAGAAACGCGTTAATGAAATAAATGGGTTAAGGTCGAATGGCTGAATGATAATGTTAGAGTAAGAGTGTAATATATGAGTTACCTAAAACCAAACGAGGTTGGTGTATTTATATCACCTTAATTACTGTAGATGACAAGTGACAACATAGTGAAATGGTGAGCCAGTCTATGCCTAACCTATTTGCTACATGGCGTGTCCACGTGGGGGACAACATCCCGCAATATCCGGGTATGGTAGTTCAGGCTTGGTTATTGGCAAAGACCGTTGAGTAAAAGAGGTTTTGGGTAAAAGAGTGCTTAACTTTAACATGTGGCTCTTGCCACGTTCACTTGTAGCCGTTCGCCCTAACTGTTTTCCGGACACATAGCGGTCTTCCGGACACATATTTCATCAGTATACATCCCGTTTGCTTTGAGAATGTTATATCGATTGATAAACAAGAAATATACATTCACCAACAATAACAACTCAGCTGCATCAATAAAGTTTTGTTACATAAAATGGTAAAAGCATAAAAATTTATACTCAAAGACGGAGCTAAACATGTAGTCAAGTGGATTTAAGACTCAAACTTAGTAACGTTTGTATATACTGTCGGTTGGTTCAAAACAAAAATTTAGCTAATTCATAGTAATAAATAACAGCAAGATAACAAAAAATAAAGTAAAAAATATTATCTAGTTGGTTCAGTTTCACTTTCACCTGCTCAATTCTATGTAGCTTTGCCTCAAACTTTAGCAACAATTTGTTATACTTAATTAAATTAATTACTAACAAACAGCTTTTTTGGATAAAAATAAAAAATCAAAAATAAAATAATCAACAAAATTATTCGTTTCGAGCATCTTTTTTGTGGGAAAAAGGAAATATGAGCATACAATGCATGCATGGTGTATGCCTTTGAATAGAAACTATGTAGTGTTGTGGACATTTGTCCTTCACAACCTTTATTAATTGTTCATGGTTGTCTTCATCTTCAAATTATTTTGATGTGATCTATTGTAGTCGTCTAAAATGTGATCTTGGATCGATTTTCGACGCCAACGTATATTGTCGTGAGGTGTATGACCAATTTGCCTTACTTAGCTAGCTTAAAGTAGGTGATTTGACGAAGAGCTAAATAGCACAGTTTTTATCGGCAAACTACATGTTACATGTTTGCAATTACGATTTACAACATATAAGATAGAATTTTTTACTGAGCTTTCACTGAACGTAAAACATTAATAGTTTGCCTGAAGCTATATATAGCTAGCATGGTCCCTTAATTTATTCATGCAAATATGAAATAACACGTACATGCATCAATTCAAAATGTGGTCCAAAATAACGTTTTAAACTCAAGCAATTTAATGTGATTATTCTATATTGATTATTCCATTTCGATAGACCAAACAAAAATATCAAACAAAGAGCACGTACGTACGATTGATAGCATTTATCAGACACTTATCCTATCGCCCACTCTATGTGTTATGTCATTCAATTCGTTTTAGCTATGTCGTCAATTGTTGTGTTCTTGTAAGATTTCATCATGTATTTTCTAGTCTGTCCAACTAAGTATGAAGACCTCTAGTAATGTACATTGTTAGGCTGTTTATTGGTGAAGTTCACCGTCTATTTGGGAGTAGAAAAAGTTTATACGAAATTTGGAAAGAGAATGCATAGAACCGGTCATTTGGTGACTTTCATTTTCCTCGCCCAATCTACCAAATGTCATAAGATGAATGGCAATGCATATTTTATTTGTAATTGAATTAAATATAAAAGAAATAATATCATATGCTAGTTAAGTTTGTTGATAAATGGTAAAAAAAAGTTAAAATTGATTTTATGTATTGGTTGCATATTTTCTTTGTAAAAAGTTGATAAATGTTAAATAATATTTTAATAAAAGATTGGATTGTGATAGATTGTTGATAAACATGATCTTACAATAAAGTAACATTAATTTCATGACGCGTCGTTATAGTATTGTACCCCGATCCTATTCTGATTAATCGGCTACATTGACATATCCAGAAAAAATCAACCATAAAAGATTTTTCAAATCATGCTGATAAAACAATCTAACCAGAAATATGGAAGGACCATGTTGTGGTAGTTGCGAAAATTATTGAAAGAAAATGACACGTCATGTGGTGTATGAACAAACATTACGTGTGTTAAATGGCAAATGAAGCTACTAAATGATGAAGTACAAATACTATATTTGGCTAATTTAGTTGGTTTAGCTATAGGTTGTTTGAAACTTTTATTGATCTTGATGTAAACTCAAATACGATTATTAGTGTATAAACTCAAATACTCAAGTCTAATTTACTTTACTATGTGGCATTGTGGCTTTATTACGTTTTGTTTTGTATTTCCCGATTTCGGATTAAAAAATGTTTTGTCTTCATTTGTGATGAAATATCATGTCAAAGTGACATGGAATAAGGCCTCAAATAGTTGTCAAACTTTTGGTCATTGAAATTGCCAAGTCCCTGGTTTGATTTTTGTATCCAAGAAAAAGACTTGGTTGTGACTTTCTTTCCATATATGGGCACAAAGCCAAGCCAAATTTTATAAAGGCAAGTGAAATCTAGCGGTCAAAATAACTAAAACCATGTTACATTTGCTAATTAGTCGGTACTTAATAAAGCTTATATAAAAATACTTACACAATACGCTTTAGCTTGAACCTTTATGTCACCTTTATAAAAGATACTCCAGAGATATTGCACAATTTTGTCAAAAGATTCGTCTCGACTTAGGTACGATAGGCCGGTAATAGGTTATGCACAACGTGACAGAAATTTTGGCGACAATATTGGCTCATGTCGATGAAGAATCTGATAGATAATTTGAGTAGCTGTACCGTTTGTAAATTTGTTGTAATTCATTTAATTTAATTAAATATGAGATTTGCTAAACACAACCCTTTATGTTTTGTTTAAGGATACCAAATTTACAAAAACGATAATTAGTGAACTCATATATTTTATAATTATATACTTTTTGTCATTTTAAAAATAGTAAGTGATGTTAACTATGAAATTTTTGGTGTTTATTAAATGTTAATTTTTCAATTATGGAATGCTTAAACAAGGTTGTGTTTAGCAAATCCCATAAAATATTTATGTATACTGTTTTAATGAAATTTTAACGATGGATATCCTTAAACAAATTGTGTTGATCGACATGCGACATCATTATGCCATGCAATGCTATCTTCTTCCTAAAATCTTTTTAAATAAACTGATGGTATATGTTCGGCATTTTTTTTGGGGCGGTGATCCATGACTCCTCCCAAACAGTCAACTAAATCAACCAAGGGTTCTTGGTCAACTAAGTCAAGCTATGAGAGAGAAAGTGATCAATTTATGATCCGTTGAAAGCACAGTGTACTCACGGGTCGTTAAGTCCCAACGAGATTGAAATTGTATTTTGGAACGTTCTGGGAATGAGTGATTTGGGAATAGTAACCAGATAAAGATTGGATTGATTTTACACTACTGATAATGATATAAATAACAGATATAAACAATTACTGAAAATCAGATAATCTAAAAATGCAAATGCGTGCTGAAAAAGTGGGAATTGAACAAAAACAAACTACAAGGGGTGAAAATGACTTTTTACAAACTTAATATAAAAAGAAAATTTTATAAAAAATAAAAATATATTTTTGATTATTTTAATGTTTAATATTAATTAAAACTATTTAATTACTTATTAATATTTAAACTTAACTAAATATAATATAATATTAATAAAAACTAAGAAAATGAAAATTTATTTTTAAAAACTCTAAAATAACTTAAAAATGATATAAAAACTAAAAATATGTATTTTTGTCTTTTTTTGAATTTAATATTAATTAATTACTAATTAGATATTAATTAACTAATTTAAATTACTAATAATGCTAAAAATGACTTAGATAATTATAAAATATTTTATAAAACTAATTAACTAATTCAGGAACCCTAAAAAATTATAAAAAGTTTATAAAAACTATTATTACACTATTTTACCAATTATTTACTTGATTACCAATTAAAAGCTAGTTAAATTAAATTAATTAATAAAAATGTAAAATGAACAGTGATAATTAAGAAAATATTTTCTAAAAATACTTAAAACCCAAAAAAAATATAAAAAAGTGCTAGAGATTAAAATTAAATAGTAGAGGATTTTATTTTTGGTTTTTCAATTAAAACTAATTTAACTAATATTAATTATTATAAATACTAAATGAAAAGATAAAAATCTAAGAAAATTACTAGAAAGACTACAAGTGAACAGGAACTTATGAAAATTATAAAAATGAAAATTGCTTTTTGAAAAAGCTGAACAATAAGCCAAATGGCTTAAATAGAAGCTATCACTTTCTTAAAAGTGATGATTTTTTGGATTTTCTTTTTGAGAAATGTTTATATACTGAAAATATGGAACTTTAATAAAGACAAAGATTTTAGAACTTAAAAATAAGCAGTTTGCACTTTAACAAGCTTAACAGATGGTGTTTTTGGATTTTTAATGATGCACAAGCTCTTAATAAGCTCTACAGTGGATACAAGCTAGCAAATAAGGTGTAAACAACTTATATGAACACAAATTAAGCCAAAGGAACTGAAAAAGCACAGATAGTAATGTAAAATAAACAAATAAGCAATCCAAAACTTCACAGTAACACACAGATCTGCAAGGAACTAGTGAGCTTAATCCAGCTTATCAAATAAGCTTGAAAAACCAAAATAAACCTAGAACTAGCAAATATGGTTGCTTGGCTTCTTAAAAAGCCAAGAATCACAAGATGGGTCCCACTAATAAGCTCTGTGTGAGCTTATGAAGATGGGTGAAAAGGCTTATGTATACTGAGTGTTCAGTATACACTATCAAATGGGACAAACAAAAAGCTATAAGCAGCCCTATTAAACAAGCTTGAAAATGAAAATTAAGACCTGAACTTAAAAGATGGGTTGCTTGGCTTTCCAAAAAGCTAAGAATCATGCACTGGGGCCCACTAATAAGCTCTGTGTGAGCTTATGAAGATGGGTAAAAAGCTGTGCACACGGGAGATCACAGGTTAAACAGACAACTTTGAGCTTATTTCTAGATAAGCAAATGGCTTTCAAAATGGATTTTTCTTTTTGGATTATGTAAACAACCAACAAAATGACACAAATCAGCAAAAACTTTGGATTTCCAATCACTAATGAACCTTGTGCAAGATCTGGACTATTTGACCATTTTGGCATACTTGAAAAAATTTTGACTTTTGATAAACACTAAAGTTTGACTCTTATGAACTTTAATCTTGATTTATTAACTGATTGTGATATGTTAAGCTATATTAAGACTAAATTAAGCTAGAATAACTACTTGTGAAATGATTTGATGAGATTTGGACTCAAGATCCTTAACAGATTATCAATGAGTTGAGATCAAAAAGGATTTTGACTTTTTTACAAATGACCACTGGATTTTATGGTTCTATTGTTCTGAGATACACTAAACACACATGAAACTACACAAAACCACAATAATAACTCAAAGGATTACAGATAACACAGTAAAACCAAACACCCTTTTTACTGAACTAGTTTTTGATTTTCAAAAGGTTCCACTGAATTAGTTCACAAGACTGATTTCTAAAGTTGTAATATGATTATGTGAACTGATTTAAGCATAAAACTACCAATTACTACAACATAACACACATGAACCACTAAGATGCTTTAGGCAGTGAAAATGAAATAAGAAGCTATATTCTAAAAGGACAAACAAGCATGAGAGATTAAGCAAAATTATGACTAAGATATACTAAATAAGCACTAAAAACACCAAGATAAGCAGTAATAAGCTATTGCACAGTAAAATCACAAAATTACACTAAAACTTGAAATTTCAAGAACTTTAAAGTAGAAAACCTCAACTCTAGCTTTACTAGAGTATCTTTAAGCTCAACAAGCTCCAGCTTATTCAGAGAATAAGCTGGTAAAGTCCATCTTGCCCCTCCATTGTAGGCAACTTCCAAAGCTTTCCACAGTCAAATGCAAAGGTACCCTGTGATATTTTTGTTTCTGAATTTTTTATGTTTTTCTTATGTATCTTACTAACCTAAGTGAGCTTATGAAACAGTGGAACTAAATGTAGAACATGATTAAGGATAAAAGAGAAAGTTCAAGTAAAATTGCAAATACTAAATTGAAACTGAATTCTTGGAACTTTTGATTAAGAAAAGATCAAATTACATTAATGAAACAGATTACAAAGCTTTTGAAATGATTTGAACAACTAAGAAACTCAATTACACTAATTCGACACTAATTCTTAACTAAGTGACTACACATAGTCTTCAAGTCTTCCTCTTCCTTTTATAGATGCAAATTAGGGTTCCTTGAATGTCTCTGAGTCTTTCCCACTTCATCTGAGCCATTGAATTAGTCTACAAATGATCTGAGCCGTTTAACTTGTTTTGGCGCCAAAATAGAAAAATGCAAATTGGACCTGTGGGAGGGTGGTGGCATTAATTGCATTTGTTTTGTTAGGTATACATGGTGGGGGTGAGTGGTTTGGGCGGTGGGATGGGATGGAGAGGTGAGGTGATGGATTTGCAGGTTGCAAGTGGAGGTGAAGGTGGGAGGGAAGGGGTGCGTTTGACTTTNTAGAGTATCTTTAAGCTCAACAAGCTCCAGCTTATTCAGAGAATAAGCTGGTAAAGTCCATCTTGCCCCTCCATTGTAGGCAACTTCCAAAGCTTTCCACAGTCAAATGCAAAGGTACCCTGTGATATTTTTGTTTCTGAATTTTTTATGTTTTTCTTATGTATCTTACTAACCTAAGTGAGCTTATGAAACAGTGGAACTAAATGTAGAACATGATTAAGGATAAAAGAGAAAGTTCAAGTAAAATTGCAAATACTAAATTGAAACTGAATTCTTGGAACTTTTGATTAAGAAAAGATCAAATTACATTAATGAAACAGATTACAAAGCTTTTGAAATGATTTGAACAACTAAGAAACTCAATTACACTAATTCGACACTAATTCTTAACTAAGTGACTACACATAGTCTTCAAGTCTTCCTCTTCCTTTTATAGATGCAAATTAGGGTTCCTTGAATGTCTCTGAGTCTTTCCCACTTCATCTGAGCCATTGAATTAGTCTACAAATGATCTGAGCCGTTTAACTTGTTTTGGCGCCAAAATAGAAAAATGCAAATTGGACCTGTGGGAGGGTGGTGGCATTAATTGCATTTGTTTTGTTAGGTATACATGGTGGGGGTGAGTGGTTTGGGCGGTGGGATGGGATGGAGAGGTGAGGTGATGGATTTGCAGGTTGCAAGTGGAGGTGAAGGTGGGAGGGAAGGGGTGCGTTTGACTTTCGGTCAAATATGGGGGGTGTTGGGTTTGTTATAACAGATGGGGGCTTTGGGCTTGTGTTGGTTTTGGGCCAAGGAAAAGAAAAAGGGCCAAGGGAAGTGGACTGATGTTGTGTTTGTTTGTTGGACTTGGATTTGGGTTGGAGTAATTACAAAGGTCCGTTTGGTTTGTAAGTTATAACAAGGACCAAAAGTGTAATTTGCCGAAAGTTTAGGGGCTTGTTATGCTAACTTCCCAAAATCTTTCCAAGGGTATTTCTTGCCATGTTTCAATACCCCAAGGACTATGATGATAATTTTCACATTTGAATTTCCCAGGGACTAAATCTGCCAACTTTGTAAACTTCAGGGACCAAACATGTAATTTTACCAAAAATTTTTTCCAATGATCATTTGTGATAACTTTTAATCTCTAAGGGCCATAAATGACTTTTTCATTCAAAATATTTGCTCAGGGGCCATTTCTGCCAATTTTTAAACTTGAAGGACTAACTGTGTAATTTTTGCAAACTTTCCACCAAAGGACTAAATATGATTATTTGTGATTTCAAAAGGACCTTTGGTGACTTTTTATTAAAAATGAATTCTTAGGGACTAGTTTTGTCAATTCTTGATAGTTGAGGGACTGAAACTGCCAATTATGCAAACTTTGGTCGTTTTTCATCTGTTTTTGATCTTTTTTGCATCTGAAACATATAAAACACACTTTTGTGATATTTTCACTATTTTGATGCATTATTGGGTGTTTTTGGATGTTTTGGCAGTTTAAATGTTACAAAAATGATGAGTATTTACACATTCATCAATCCCCCACACTAAGATATTGCTAGTCCCTAGCAATCTTTTATGAAGACTTAATGGATTTGATGTCTCTTTACCAAAAGCCATTACTTCTGGAGTAGCCAAATGTTTCAGTTCAAGTAAGAACTATGGTACACTGATAACCATATGATTTTGAGCAAATCATCAGCTGTCAACGGATTTGATTTGTCTTTACCAAAAGTCGTTTGCTTCTGGACTAGCCAACTCTTCATGATTTAAAGATATGGTGAGCTGAATACCATACTATTTTTGGCAAATTGCAAGCCGTAAACGGATTTGAGATATCTTTACCGGGAGCCGTTTGCTCTCAGATTAGCCAGACCTTATGTGGATGAGACATGGTGGACTGATAACCATTTTTCGTGTTAGTGCAAAGCACTCACACCAGGAAAAAAAATTGGTAAAAATGGGGGTATTAAGGCATTTAGATGGTAAAAATATGATCAAATTCGCCAGAATTCCCCCCCCCCCACACTAGAATTGAATATTGCCCTCACTATTCAAAGTCCCGGCCATTATGCCGATACTTTGAAATGTAAAAACTTAGAATTTAGGCAAGTGTGGGAATCAAAGTTCATAAATAAGCTATAAAGCTAAAGCTTCTTAAATAGAAGCTATCACCGCTTTTAAAATGATGATGGTTTTTTTTTTTCAAAGATATGTACATGCAGGGGTATCTCCCCCACACTAGGGTGTTAGAAAGTAGAAAGAAGTCAGAAACACGGGTGAAAACCCATGGCATGCTAATTTTTGATCACCGAGTCACTAGCTTGACTCGATCCCCGCATTCATTGGTTCATGGGGAAAGTTTGGAGATCCGGGACAACCATAGGTGGTATGTCCTCTCCAAAGTAGTGCTTTAGCCGATGGCCATTCACTTTGAAATTTGGACCGTCGGGTTGAGATAACTCAACGGTACCATATGGATAAACTTTTGCAACGGTGAATGGTCCAGTCCAGCGGGTTTTGAGTTTTCCCGAGAAGATCTTTAACCGAGAAGATCTTTAACCGAGAATTGAAAAGAAGGACTCGATCACCAACGTTGAAAATGCGGTTTTTTATTTTTGAGTCATGAATCTTCTTTGTCTTTTCTTTGTAGATCAAAGAGTTCTCGTATGCCTGATCCCGAAGTTCATTCAATTCATTCAGCTGAACTTTGCGATGATCACCCGCTGTCTGGAGATCGAAGTTAGCATGTTTCAAGGCCCAGTAGGCTTTGTGCTCAAGCTCAATCGGTAGATGACACGCCTTTCCGTATACAAGCTTGTAAGGAGTACACCCGATGGGTGTTTTGTAAGCTGTACGGAAGGCCCAGAGTGCATCATCTAGTTTATCCGACCAGGAGGCACGGTTTTCTCCTACTGTCCGCTCCAGAATCCGCTTAATACCACGGTTCGAAACCTCCACTTGCCCACTTGTTTGGGGGTGATACGCAGTGGAAAGACGGTGAGTTACACCGTACTTTTGCATGACTTAATCAAATTTTTCATTGCAGAAATGTGTACCACGATCACTAATAATGGCTCGTGGAGTTCCAAACCTAGCAAAAAGAGATTTCAAAAATTTCACAACTCGGGCATCATTGGTGGGTAATGCTTTCGCCTCAACCCATTTTGACAAGTAGTCAACAACCATGAGTATGTGTTTGTTTCCTCGAGATGATGGAAATGGCCCCATAAAGTCAATGCCCCATACGTCAAAGATTTCACAGACTTGGATGGCGTTTTGAGGCATCTCATTTGTCTTTGAAATATTCCCGTGACGCTGAAAAGCGTCACAAGCTTTGACAAAATCCTGGGCATCTTTATAGATCGTGGGCCAGTAGAAACCAGAATCAAACACCTTTTTGGCGGTGTAATTTGGATTATGATGTCCCCCCGTAGGTCCATCATGACAAGCTTTGAGAATATCCATGGCTTCTTGGCCATGGACACACCGTCTGATGACATGATCGGCACAGATTTTGAACAAGTAGGGGTCGTCCCAGAAGTAATGTTTAACGTCTTTAAAGAATTTGTTTTTCTGTTGAGACGACATCCCTTTCACAACAAAGTTACCCGCATGGTAGTTTGCAAAGTCGGCAAACCATGGGGTAGTAGAGTCACCACGAAAAGAAACCGCATTGAGTGTTTCGAGAGGAAACGTTTCATTTATTTCCTTTTTCTCGAACACATCCTGGTGAGGGTTTTCTAATCGGGACAGATGATCAGCCGCTAGGTTCTCAGCTCCTTTTTTATCACGGATGATGATATCAAATTCTCGCAGGAGGAGAACCCATCGGAGCAATCTCAGCTTTGCATCTTGTTTGGCAAAGAGATATTTCAGGGCCGAGTGATCCGTATACACTATGCATTTGGTCAGGATTAAGTAAGGCCGGAATTTTTCAAAAGCATACACCACGGCTAATAATTCTTTTTCAGTGGTGGTGTAATGATTCTGAGCCTCACTCATGGTTTTACTGGCATAGTGTATAGGCTGAAAGTGTTTTGTTTTACGTTGCCCCAAGACCGCGCCTATAGCAAAATCACTTGCATCGCACATGAGCTCAAAAGGCAGGTCCCAATCGGGGGCAACTAAGATGGGTGCTTCTGTAAGCTTTTTCTTGAGAGTTTCAAAAGCTTCGATGCACTCGGGAGAAAAGATGAAAGGAGCATCTTTTTCAAGAAGATGTGTCATAGGCCGGGCGATTTTAGAAAAATCTTGTATGAATCGACGATAGAATCCGGCATGACCTAGGAAACTCCTGACACCTTTAACTGTGGTGGGATGAGGTAGTTTAGCAATGACATCGACTTTAGCTCTGTCGACCTCAATCCCGTTCTTAGAAATCTTATGGCCGAGGACAATGCCTTCTTTGACCATAAAGTGACTCTTCTCCCAATTTAGACAAAGATTGGTGTCTTCACACCGTTTGAGCATGTTATCTAAATGGGAGAGACATGATTGGAAAGAATTCCCAATAACCGAGAAATCATCCATAAAGACCTCCATAGTTTTCCCGATCATGTCGTGGAATATGGCCATCATACACCTCTCGAACGTGCCTGGAGCATTACATAAGCCAAAAGGCATACGTCGGTAGGCAAAAGTTCCGTAGGGGCATGTAAAGGTAGTCTTTTCTTGATCCTTCGGATCAATGGGAATCTGGAAGTAACCCGAGAAACCGTCTAGGAAACAATAGTACTCGTTCCCTGCTAATCTCTCGAGCATTTGGTCCATGAAGGGTAGAGGAAAGTGGTCTTTACGGGTGGCGTCATTTAACTTGCGAGAGTCTATGCATACTCTCCATCCCGTAACCAATCGAGTTGGAATTAACTCGTTTTCTTCATTTGTGATAACAGTAATGCCACCCTTTTTTGGAACGCAATGAATGGGGCTAACACAAGGACTGTCAGAGATAGGGTAAATCAATCCGGCATCAAGAAGTTTGATAACCTCTTGTTTGATAACCTCATGAATTTTTGGATTAACTCTTCTCTGTTGTTGAACTGCGGGTTTGAAGTCATCCTCCATTAAGATTTTGTGGGTATAGAATTCAGGGTTAATATCCTTGATGTTGGAGAGTTTCCAAGCAATTGCTTGCTTGTGTGACTTCAGAACCTTTATGAGAGCAGCTTTTTCCTCATCTTTTAAGTCTTTAGCAATTATGACGGGTAATTTATCATCACCCTCCAGAAATGCGTACTCGAGATGAGGTGGTAAGTCCTTAAGTTCGACCTCAGGAAAATCAGCAGTTTTCTCAACAGACTTGATTTCCTCGTTATGAAGTTTTTGTGAAAGAACAGAAGGAGGAGAGGGATCTTCATGCAACAACTTCTCAAGGAGAAGTATATCCCTGTCTGAGTCAATCTCTTGGTTATCAATCCCCTCGGGAATCGAATCACTTTTGAGAAAGGCCTCTATTTCCTCTAAGATGAAATCACTTCCCTCAAACGGAGTTAGGGAAGGAGAAGAATTAGCAATGATAGGTTGAGAAGAGGGAGTGGGATTGCCACTCAAAGAATTATCGGTGAAACCAAGAATTTCTTGAGAATACTCTTCCGAGGCAATATTGATGACATCGATTCTGTTAATTTCTGCGGAGTCATAATGGGAAGAGTATCTCGAACTCTGATCAAGATTGAATGTGATGGCTTCATTACCAACACGTAGAGTGATTTCTTTATCAAATACATCGATTAAAGCAAGGCCCGTTCTTAGGAATCCCCTCCCTAAAATGAGAGGAACCCTCGGGTCTGCTGATGCGTGGTTTTGTGACCTTACAACAGGTTTTACCTCTCAAGGGATCTCAAGAGGCTTACAACCCCACCAGGCAGTGTACCTGACCGATGTAGTATAGGATAGTGGTAAGTACGGGGGATTGATCGTTCTCTCACAGGGATTAGTGTTCGTTAGGATAGAAAAACTACTCTAATAGGTCTAAACTAAGGGCTGAAGGAAGATTCTTTTTTGTATTTTTATATTTTTAGGAAGTAAGTAAAATCTCGGTTTTGAAGGAGTGGGGCGGAATTAGTTGCTAGTCAACTACCCAAAATTACTACAATTGCAAGTAAAAATAAAATAACTAAACTATTTGGTTGTGAAAACTATATGGAGAAAAGTTGTGTTTTACTTAGACTCATTACTCCCTAACTATCTTTTTACCGGTTAATTGATATGTATGTTACTTGTGTGGATGAAGGGTGTATTCCTAATAACTCATGGAGTGGCATACATTCTCTGACAATTCTATGAGCTCTTATCTCGCCCTATGCCATGCACGGCACAACCATAGGGGTTGTAAACAGTGGCTCATGCGTTAAATACTACCTTAATAGCCTAGTATGCCTTGGCTACATGTTTCCCAAGACGTTCAAGCACGTTACCATAAAGGAGGTTGGCCAGTTTTCTTGAGCCTAACATTGATGGAACAATCATCCCAACAAACAACAACACATCAATTAACCATTAATTAATAGTTAGGTTTCATTAGATCTAAGCAAACACAAGAGGAATTTAGCTACACATGTTAATTAAAAGACAAGCAAAAAAGATAATCAGCCAACACATAGACATATTGATTGAATTAAAGTGAAGACTTATCTTTAATTAAGCATGAGGGTTCCAAGGGTTGGAAACCCTAAAAAGTACAGAAAATTCGTCTAGGGTTTGGTGCCAAAAGTTCTCCACAAAGTTCCACACTTAATGAATGAAAAATAGAAAACTATATATAGATTTTACACTCTGACGGCGTCAGGTTATAGAGGCTAACGCCGTCAGCTCGCCGCCATTAGGTTTCTCGGGTGGCCTAGATCCACTTCTGATGCCGTCACTCTCTATTCCTCTCTGGGCCGTCACTCTTTAACACATAACCTGACGGCCTACATCTTCTAACACCTGACGGCGTCAGGTGTTAATTTCCAAAATCTTTCTGGCCCGTCATTTGATAATTGGTTTCCACTCTTTTGTCAAGGCTTGCTGACGGTGTCACCTTGTGACTCTGACGCCGTCAGGTTGTAATTTCTGCTTCTTTTGAGACTTTGTCGTTTTCTTCACTTTTATGCTCCAAAAACGTCCAAATATGCATGCTTTCCAGAATTATTCTCAAAAGTACCTAAAATGACAAAAGGAACGATTTAGGGCAATATTTGATCACATTTATACGAATTAAGGCTTAAATGACCCCTTAAAAGCGTAACACTTTTCGTCTCATCATCTGCATCGAAATCAACAATCACGAAATCTGCCGGAAAATGGAACTTTCCTACATTCACGAACACATCCTCAGCAATACCGAGGGGACGAGATACAGAGTGATCTGCAAGCTCGAGTGTCATGCAGGTAGGAGTGAGTGCCGGAAGAGAAAGTTTCTTCCAGACTGAGTGAGGCATCAGGTTGATGCTTGCACCAAGATCGGCCAAGGCAAAGCATTCAACTATCCCTGGGAAAATGCAAGGAATGAGGAATTTCCCGGGATCTCCCAGCTTTTCGGGAAGCTGTTTCAACAAAACTGCAGAGCAGTTTTCGTTTAAAGGAGTTTTTGCATCTCAAAGAGCTTTTCTTTATTGTTTAACAGATTTTTGATTGTTGATGCAAACTTGGGCATCAGAAGAAGAGCATCCGCGAAGCTTATGTCAAAATGTAATTCTTTAAAAATTTAGAAAAATTTGTCCAGTTGGTGACTAGCTTTTTCACGGAGCTTTTGATCTTGTAAACGTGATGGATAAGGAATTGAAGGTTTAGGGTTTTGTTTTTCAACGGGATCAACTGGAGGTTCAAAAACAACTCCAGGTTTGGATTTGGGTTTCGGGACCGGGACAACTTGAGGGTGGACGTCATCGGTATCTCCGTTATTAGTAGGAAGTACCGTGTCCGTAGTAACCTCAGGTTCACGTTCCGCTACCTGTGGAGGAAGAGAAGAAGAGGTAGCAGGAGCCGTGGGTCCTTTGTATGAAACTCCACTTCGGGTGGTGATCGCCTTAACATCGCCCCTCGGGTTAGCGATCGTGTTGCTCGGAAGTGTTCCTGAGCCCGAGGGTCGATCATTTAAAGACTTCTTAAGTTCAGAGATCTGGCTGACCAACAACTTGTTCATTTCTTCTTGGGATTTCATGAATTGCTTTAACAACTCGTCAGATGAAGGCCCAGTTGGAACAATGGCTTGAGTTTGATGGTTAGGAACATTTTGAGCACGATTGTTTTGAAAATTTCCTTGATGTTGGTTATTATTACCCTGAAAATTGTTTCCCTGATGAAAATTACCCTGATTATGAAAATTCCTTTGATTATTATGACCTTGATTTCTTTGAAAATTTCCTTGGTTTTGAAAGCCCTGATTATGACCGGAATTGAAATTCACTTGGTTGTTAAAACCTTGGTTCGTTCTATTTTGGTTTTGATTTTGATGAAAATTTTGGTTCCAGTTTTGAGCTTTTTGGTTTTGAGACTGATTAAAACCGGGTGGTCCCAGAAAATTGTTGGAACGATAGCTTAAGAGATTACGGTCCCCCTGTGGTTGGTAAGAGTTCCCCCCCGCATTGTAGGAACCTTGAGCAGCATATACGTTCTCGTGAGCGAAGCCACCGGTGGCTGGGCACTCAGTATATGGATGTGGACCACCACATGTTTCACAACTATGACTGACAGCTCTGACTTGATGATTGATGTTCTGATTAGATTGATGCATTCTCAACACAGCAGAGGACAAATCATCCATCTTTTTAGTGAGAGCAGCTATTTCAGAGGAGGCTGGAGTGACAGATTTACATGAATCATTCCTCTTAGCTGAGGAATCCCAGAAATTGTGGTGGGCAGTCATGTTTTCAATGAGATCATAGCACTCCTTTGGGGTCCTTTTCATGAAAGTCCCTCCAGCAGCATTGATCGTGTCACGATGACGAAGAGTCAAACCATTATAGAAAGTATCTATGATGGTGACAAGAAGCATGTTATGATTTGGACATCGATCAATTGCAAGCTTATAGCGTTCCCATGCCTCAAATAAGGACTCATCGGGAAGCTGTCTGAAGTTGCTAATATCATTTCTCAACTTTGTTACCATAGATTGTGGAAAGTATTTTGCTAAGAACTTGGTAACCANCCGCGTCGCCTCCTGGTATATGCTTAAACACATACCTTTTCTTGACCAAATTAAGACCCAAAAGACCAAAAACCAGCTAATAAATGCCAAATATATGTGTTTTTGTGTTTTCATTCATGCAGGTAAGAAAATAGGAGAAAACGATAAAAACCGGGACAAAATCACGAAAAACGAGCACGAGAATGGAAAAGAGTAAATATTTATAGCCGGGAAAGAATCTGAGCTCAAATTGACAAAACAAGTCCCTAAATCAAAAATATCAAGAATTAACAGCTCAGGTCCCCCAAGAATCCTCAACTTGTCATAAAAGGCCCTTGGAAAAATACTTTGGAAATTTACAGCTTTGGTCCTTGGAATCACAGTTGTCACACAAATGGTCCCTAAAATTATAAAACTATAAAACCTTAATAAACCACTAAACCCGTAGCCCATTACCACCTTCAGCCCACTCCACACCCAAACTTATAAAACTTTAAACCCAGGTCAAAACCCCCTACCCGGTCAACTCAACCCACACCCCAAACCAAATAAATATATAAAAATCACCCCAATTACCCGCCCCCCAAACCTGCTTCCCCAAATCATTTTTACTATTCACCTGTGCCCTAATTTTCACCAACAGTTAAAATTGACCATAATTAACCTATCATTACCTAATCATTGGCCTTCTAGAAATTGTCAGAGGATGTCAGAAGAGACCAGAAGGCACACGTGGACAATTGGAGCCTTTCCATTGGATAGAAGGTGCTGGAACAGTATCCAAGGATCCAGGCTCAAGATAAGAGAAACAATGGCGGTGGGATTTATTCATGAAGCTTCTCAAAGGGATATTAAGCTTCTTCTCAAGGCTATAAATAGCTCGTGTGCTCATGGTTGTATAGTAGTAGAGTAGCAGTAGTAGAATAGGAATAAGATTAAGATAGGTTTAATTCAAGCTCTTACTGTAATTTTTAGTTTTCTCTGTAAACTTTAGAAGCTTTTAATGTAATTCTCTTTTAAAAAGTTCAATAACAATTCAGTTTACTTGCCTTTTATATTTACCAGCTTTTAGTATTTAATCTCTTATTTCTTTATAAGCTCTTATTGTGTCACTTACTTTAAGTTANTCAAGTAGAGTAGCAGTAGTAGAATAGGAGTAATATAAGGCTTAGCTTAAAATTTCTTTCAGCTCATTGTAATCTTTAAAGCACCTTTACTGTAATTCAGCTTTTGATTTTAATAAAATTTAAGTTTTCTTTGCAAGTTATTTACAAGTCAGTCTTTCTAGCTTTATAAGCTCTTGTTCACTTTAAAAGCCCTTATTTTGTTGCTTATCTCAGGTTTATTTAAGCTTTTTATTAGTACTCATAAGTCTCTCTATAAATTTCATCCAGCCTTTAGCAGCCTAGTTTTTCCTTTGCAGCCATTTCCAACAAAATTTTCAAAAAGTCAAACATAGTCAACTCAAGCTCCAATAAGCTCCAACTTATCAGAAGTCATTCATAGCAGTTGCTGAGCCTATCTTAAAGATAGGCCTTGTTCAGATTTCACCTCTGTTTAGCTGAGGTTATTTAGTAAGTCCTTAATCCCTTTATAGCTCAATTTCTATAATATTAGCTTAATAGCTTAATTCTATCAGTGTTTAGATCTGTTTCTCTTCTGTGCTCTGTGCTTATCTGATGTCCTTATAATGATTTGTTGCTGGTTTATTGCTATTGTCCATTAGATCTCTTAGTTGCATATTATTTGATTGTTAACTGTCATAGTGCACAAGTAGTATAAGTTATTCATCAGTGTTTATCTTTGAATGTTTTTCACTCATTTATAGTTCTTATATCTTAAAAAGTCCATTTGCATCAGTATCTTAGCTTTTAGTAATCATTTGCATCAAAAACATAAAAACAGTTTAGCATAAAGGAGTGTTTGGATCAGTTAAGGTTCCTGTATTAGAGATTGATATAGCAGTAGGATTTGGTTTAGACATCTCATACTAGGTCCATATAGGTCAGTAAAAGCTTAAAATTTATAAGTCTAAGGTAAAAAAGTCAAAATCAAATCTTTACTCCATTTTAGTATTCATGTTTATGTATCTGATGGTGCAACTCTTAATTTAGGTAGAAGACTAGTTAACCTTAGGTTCCTTAAGTCATAAAATAGCTTAGTATTACATTTAGAATCAACTAGGACCAGTGGAAACTCAAATTAGTCAAAACTTAGTTTTCACACAAAAGTCAAAGTTCGCAAAACAGGTTCATATGCATCTGTTCTAGGGCCATTTTAGGTGTCAATTAGGTGTTATAAATTAGGGCTTTTTGGTTTTCTAAGTAGTATCCTAGGTAGTCTTCATTTTGCCCCCATTAGGTTTTAGTAATTAGCTTATTAGACTGCTTAAAATTAAGCTAGAAAGTAGGGGTTTAGGCTAGTTTCTGTCCAATTTGCTCATTGATTTTCAGGCTGACGGCCTAGGCTTATTTGAGGTTTTTGAGTTTAGTTAGGTTCGTTTAGGTCTATTACACTATAACTGAGCTTTTGGTGCATACTAGTGCTTATTTGTTTATTCAAAGTGCTTATTTCAAACTGCTTATCAGCCCAAAAGTGCTTATTAAGGTTTAGAATTTAGTAATTTTATTTTTCCTAGGTTTTTAATAATATTTAAGAATTATCTGAAAAATTTCATAATTTTCCAAGTTCATTTAGTATTTATAATAATTAAAAATAGTTTTAAAGTACTTTTAAATCCTTTTTAATTAATATAAATTAATAAAAAATCCAAAAAAATATTTTTCAGTTTTAAAATTAGTTTTATAATATTTTAGATTTTTCAAAATTACTTTTTCATTTTTTTAATTATTTGCATTTTTAATATATTTTAATATTTAAAAATAGTTTTTAATTAATAATAATTAAATAAAAAACCAAAATTAGTAACCATTTCATCAAAAGTGTGGATCAAATTCTTCGGGAGACGATCAAACCAGGCAGTAGCAAGATGAGTGAGAGAATATGGAAAGAGGTATAAGCGAAGGCCGTCTTCGGTGACACCATTCTGCTTCATACTCTGGGTGACGGTTAGAAATTTATCGAGATGCTTATTTGCATCGTCACCGGGTAAACCGTGGAACTGACACAAATTCTAGACTTGCTGGATCATGTGGTGCTTGAGTCCAAAATCCGTGGAACTGATAGTGAGTGGTGCAATGGGTCCTCCCCTCCCCTGCATGGTAGACTGACATAGCTCCTCCATCGTTCGGAGATCAGGAGCTGCCTCCCCAATTTCAGAATTGGGTGGGGGTGGTAGGTCATCGTCAGGCATTTTAACGGGTATTTCTTCAATAGCTAGCAATTCAGCTATGCTCCTTTGACGATTTCTTTTTGACTGGGAACGAGTACGCATGCACTAAAAATATTCACAAGTAAAACAAGACCGAGGCAAAACAACAGTGAACTTAAACCAATAACCACAATGTGAATGGCTTCTTTAAAAAAGGTACACCAATTCACAAAAGTACAATGGCAAGTTTTAATCTTATGTTTGGGAACTTATTAATGGTCATACACCCAGTTGGGTTGTATTCTGCCTTGATTTGCCGTAGTAATATTTTACGTAATTATTATTAACAAGAAAACAAATGTTTTTGGCTTTTTGGGTGTGAGTGAAAAAAACTTGGAAATTATTTTTGGAATCGATTCGTTAACCGAAATCGTTCCTTTAAGACTACTCGCAGGGTGGCGGGAGAGATAGAATGGGTCTCTCTTCGGTTCGCAATTTAATGTCAGAACCTCCGTATTCCACCTGTATAGGTTGTAATCTTAAAGAATCAAAGTAATATAACTTCATGATTTATTTTCTTGTTTATGATTTTTTTGGTGTTGTTAACACTTTAGGAAAAGTGTTAATGACTTTTTTCTGATGTGATTAAGATTTTTACAAAAAATTTTTACAAAGTGATGTGATTTGTACAAAGAGGGTTTTGAAAACCACTAAACCTAAATGTTTTTTTTAAAACACGCAATAACCTCCCCGACAGCGGCGCAAAAATTTGACTCCTCCCAAACAGTCAACTAAATCAACCAAGGGTTCTTGGTCAACTAAGTCAAGCTATGAGAGAGAAAGTGATCAATTTATGATCCGTTGAAAGCACAGTGTACTCACGGGTCGTTAAGTCCCAACAAGGTTGAAATTGTATTTTGGAAACGTTCTGGGAATGAGTGATTTGGGAATAGTAACCAGATAAAGATTGGATTGATTTTACACTACTGATAATGATATAAATAACAGATATAAACAATTACTGAAAATCAGATAATCTAAAAATGCAAATGCGTGCTGAAAAAGTGAGAATTGAACAAAAACAAACTACAAGGCGTGAAAATGACTTTTTACAAACTTAATATAAAAAGAAAATTTTATAAAAAAGAAAAATATTTTTATGATTATTTTAATGTTTAATATTAATTAAAACTATTTAATTACTTATTAATATTTAAACTTAACTAAATATAATATAATATTAATAAAAACTAAGAAAATGAAAATTTATTTTTAAAAACTCTAAAATAACTTAAAAATGATATAAAAACTAAAAATATGTATTTTTGTCTTTTTCTGAATTTAATATTAATTAATTACTAATTAGATATTAATTAACTAATTAACTAATTTAAATTACTAATAATGCTAAAAATGACTTAGATAATTATAAAATATTTTATAAAACTAATTAACTAATTCAGGAACCCTAAAAAATTATAAAAAGTTTATAAAAACTATTATTACACTATTTTACCAATTATTTACTTGATTACCAATTAAAAGCTAGTTAAATTAAATTAATTAATAAAAATGTAAAATGAACAGTGATAATTAAGAAAATATTTTCTAAAAATACTTAAAACCCAAAAAAAATATAAAAAAGTGCTAGAGATTAAAATTAAATAGTAGAGGATTTTATTTTTGGTTTTTCAATTAAAACTAATTTAACTAATATTAATTATTATAAATACTAAATGAAAAGATAAAAATCTAAGAAAATTACTAGAAAGACTACAAGTGAACAGGAACTTATGAAAATTATAAAAATGAAAATTGCTTTTTGAAAAAGCTGAACAATAAGCCAAATGGCTTAAATAGAAGCTATCACTTTCTTAAAAGTGATGATTTTTTGGATTTTCTTTTTGAGAAATGTTTATATACTGAAAATATGGAACTTTAATAAAGACAAAGATTTTAGAACTTAAAAATAAGCAGTTTGCACTTTAACAAGCTTAACAGATGGTGTTTTTGGATTTTTAATGATGCACAAGCTCTTAATAAGCTCTACAGTGGATACAAGCTAGCAAATAAGGTGTAAACAACTTATATGAACACAAATTAAGCCAAAGGAACTGAAAAAGCACAGATAGTAATGTAAAATAAACAAATAAGCAATCCAAAACTTCACAGTAACACACAGATCTGCAAGGAACTAGTGAGCTTAATCCAGCTTATCAAATAAGCTTGAAAAACCAAAATAAACCTAGAACTAGCAAATATGGTTGCTTGGCTTCTTAAAAAGCCAAGAATCACAAGATGGGTCCCACTAATAAGCTCTGTGTGAGCTTATGAAGATGGGTGAAAAGGCTTATGTATACTGAGTGTTCAGTATACACTATCAAATGGGACAAACAAAAAGCTATAAGCAGCCCTATTAAACAAGCTTGAAAATGAAAATTAAGACCTGAACTTAAAAGATGGGTTGCTTGGCTTTCCAAAAAGCTAAGAATCATGCACTGGGGCCCACTAATAAGCTCTGTGTGAGCTTATGAAGATGGGTAAAAAGCTGTGCACACGGGAGATCACAGGTTAAACAGACAACTTTGAGCTTATTTCTAGATAAGCAAATGGCTTTCAAAATGGATTTTTCTTTTTGGATTATGTAAACAACCAACAAAATGACACAAATCAGCAAAAACTTTGGATTTCCAATCACTAATGAACCTTGTGCAAGATCTGGACTATTTGACCATTTTGGCATACTTGAAAAAATTTTGACTTTTGATAAACACTAAAGTTTGACTCTTATGAACTTTAATCTTGATTTATTAACTGATTGTGATATGTTAAGCTATATTAAGACTAAATTAAGCTAGAATAACTACTTGTGAAATGATTTGATGAGATTTGGACTCAAGATCCTTAACAGATTATCAATGAGTTGAGATCAAAAAGGATTTTGACTTTTTTACAAATGACCACTGGATTTTATGGTTCTATTGTTCTGAGATACACTAAACACACATGAAACTACACAAAACCACAATAATAACTCAAAGGATTACAGATAACACAGTAAAACCAAACACCCTTTTTATTGAACTAGTTTTTGATTTTCAAAAGGTTCCACTGAATTAGTTCACAAGACTGATTTCTAAAGTTGTAATATGATTATGTGAACTGATTTAAGCATAAAACTACCAATTACTACAACATAACACACATGAACCACTAAGATGCTTTAGGCAGTGAAAATGAAATAAGAAGCTATATTCTAAAAGGATAAACAAGCATGAGAGATTAAGCAAAATTATGACTAAGATATACTAAATAAGCACTAAAAACACCAAGATAAGCAGTAATAAGCTATTGCACAGTAAAATCACAAAATTACACTAAAACTTGAAATTTCAAGAACTTTAAAGTAGAAAACCTCAACTCTAGCTTTACTAGAGTATCTTTAAGCTCAACAAGCTCCAGCTTATTCAGAGAATAAGCTGGTAAAGTCCATCTTGCCCCTCCATTGTAGGCAACTTCCAAAGCTTTCCACAGTCAAATGCAAAGGTACCCTGTGATATTTTTGTTTCTGAATTTTTTATGTTTTTCTTATGTATCTTACTAACCTAAGTGAGCTTATGAAACAGTGGAACTAAATGTAGAACATGATTAAGGATAAAAGAGAAAGTTCAAGTAAAATTGCAAATACTAAATTGAAACTGAATTCTTGGAACTTTTGATTAAGAAAAGATCAAATTACATTAATGAAACAGATTACAAAGCTTTTGAAATGATTTGAACAACTAAGAAACTCAATTACACTAATTCGACACTAATTCTTAACTAAGTGACTACACATAGTCTTCAAGTCTTCCTCTTCCTTTTATAGATGCAAATTAGGGTTCCTTGAATGTCTCTGAGTCTTTCCCACTTCATCTGAGCCATTGAATTAGTCTACAAATGATCTGAGCCGTTTAACTTGTTTTGGCGCCAAAATAGAAAAATGCAAATTGGACCTGTGGGAGGGTGGTGGCATTAATTGCATTTGTTTTGTTAGGTATACATGGTGGGGGTGAGTGGTTTGGGCGGTGGGATGGGATGGAGAGGTGAGGTGATGGATTTGCAGGTTGCAAGTGGAGGTGAAGGTGGGAGGGAAGGGGTGCGTTTGACTTTCGGTCAAATATGGGGGGTGTTGGGTTTGTTATAACAGATGGGGGCTTTGGGCTTGTGTTGGTTTTGGGCCAAGGAAAAGAAAAAGGGCCAAGGGAAGTGGACTGATGTTGTGTTTGTTTGTTGGACTTGGATTTGGGTTGGAGTAATTACAAAGGTCCGTTTGGTTTGTAAGTTATAACAAGGACCAAAAGTGTAATTTGCCGAAAGTTTAGGGGCTTGTTATGCTAACTTCCCAAAATCTTTCCAAGGGTATTTCTTGCCATGTTTCAATACCCCAAGGACTATGATGATAATTTTCACATTTGAATTTCCCAGGGACTAAATCTGCCAACTTTGTAAACTTCAGGGACCAAACATGTAATTTTACCAAAATTTTTTTCCAATGATCATTTGTGATAACTTTTTGTTAGTGCAAATATTACGATATTTAATCTATACGGTCTCGTTTGTTTTGATTGATGACAAACGTATAACTTGATACATAACGTAAAATGTACAAGTTACTTGTAATCATACTTTGTCTCAACAAACATTCAACACCTCTCAACGTCTCGAGTCATCGTATGCTACAACACAGGTTCGTACATGTTTGTTATATAGCATTATGATCAAACCCCTTGACCAACCATTTAGAATGACTAAAATACTTTTAGGGTCTTTAAGTATTTTAAGTGTCAAAGTGCACTTTAGGGGTCAAATAGAATAAGTGTCACATTAGGTGTCTAGATAATATTAGTAAGTTTACAATATATAAAAATGTGTCTTATAACAACATAAGTACATAAAACATTTTTAGTAACTTACTAAATATTATATAGCTAGCTAATATATTTTTCATATACAAGTAACTTATCTTTTTAAGTTAGTATATACATTTGTCTAAATGTATTTTTCATAAAATGAAAAATTATATTTGAAAATTACCTTGGTCAAATATCATTTACTAGATGTGACATTTGTGTGTTTGACTTGCCAAGAAGTTCTTACACATTTTGGAAGTATTCTTTTAAATGTGTCTTGTCACATCATGCATTCATGAATAGGGAAGTATTCTTTTAAATGTGTCTTGTCACATCATGCATTCATGAATATGTTGTGTGTTTGACTTGCCATGAAGTTCTTACACACTTTGGAAGTATCCTTTTAAATGTGTCTTGTCTTGTCAACATTAAGTTAAAAGTCTTGTCAATGTTGACTAAAATAGTAGTGGTTTAAGAACATGGTTTTTACCTTTGCTAGTTTTAAGAACATGGTTTTCTTTACTTGTTTTGCCTATAAATAGAGCAAGTTGTTTTCACTTGAAAACTTGATGAAAATCCACACACACATAGTGTAGTAGAAAACCATGTAAAAACACCCATTAGTCACCCTTTCTATAATGATCATAATGCTTCTAACATTCATCTTTGTTGTAAGCATATCATACTTCATGATCCACCAAGAAGGTTAAAAGATCTTGAAGTAATCATTCATGAAAGCATTCCAACATATGAAGATTCAAGGGCACTTGGCATCCTCTATGATTGAAGACTTCTTATTCAAGAAGTTCATGTAGATTAGTCATTTTACATCCATTAGACTTTTATGTCATGGATCATCATTATGTCATCTCAAGATAGATTAGATGGTTTATGTGTTTGTGCCATAAAACACAAGGTTTTTATGTTGGGCCACAAAACATAGCGGGAGTGGTTGTACCCTTGGTAAAGAACTCGACATCTAGCTTTGTGTCGGTAAAATTGTAAGCGACGATGGGAGTGGTTGTACCCTTGTAAAAGAACTCGACATCTAGCTTAATGTCGGTAAAAGTGTAAGCGACGATTGTAAGGTTTTCTCCGCCGAGAAGGGAGGTTGTTGATCTAGTGAAGTAACTCTCGAGTTGGGTACTCGGGGCGTGGACGTAGGGCAAGGACAAAAGAGGTCCTTGTAGCCGAACCACGATAAATACTCGTGTCGTGAATGGTTTGCACTTTCCCTTTACTTATTGCTTTGCTTTGATGTTTGCATTATGTGATTGTGTGTGTTGTGACTTGTTGTTTGTACTTGTGTGATAACATGTATTAAGTTATGTTGGTCATAAACAACAAGAAACGTCTTTCATATTACAACAAGCTAAAATGGACATTTGATACAACAAGTAGTAAAGTTTTTAAACGGTAACGTATTCACCCCCCCTCTACGTTTTCACAAATTGTATCAGAGCCTCGTAGCTCTTATTTTCAAAACAAATGGTTTTTAAAATAGAGTACGGTCCATGTATCAAATTTCCATTGAAGCGGAATATAATATGAAAAATGTTTCGCTAAAGTATACTTAGAAACTTTGTTGTTAAATGTTACTTTGTATACAAGCTTGAAGGTGTCCTTGAAAAATAAAAGAAAACATTTCTTAAAATTTGTAAGAGTCAAATTATGTGGTTAGAGCTAATGAACGTAAAATACGGTTTCAAAAAGGAGTGTTTGGGTTAACTAAAAATTTAGTTGAATAATCACCTCCGTAAATGATTAGATGAGTCACATAAGAAGAAATGATGTTAAAATAGTTGTATTAAATGTTAACTTACTAATCTAGTAAGTCCTACACATTTTCGCTATGCGAAATACATGTTTTTAGCATTTTGTAAAATTTTGTTACAGCAGACCCGCGGAACTCGCGGAACCCTCAGAAGGGTTCCTTCCCCTTTGGACGAAGGTTCCTTGGCTGCACAGTCAAAATATTTTGTAAACTTCAAAAATTCATAACTAATTAACCGTAAGTCCGTAGGAGTCGCGCCACCTATCAATTTGAAGGGAATTGTGTCTACTTTCTTTTAAAAATGATGTTAGGACCTAAATCTAATCTGAAGTCAAAAGATTAAACCAAATACCTCAAAGTGCTCAAAATAGCAAGTTTTGTTTTGACGTAGAAACTCAAACTTTTGAGTTAGGCAACATAAGTTAGTATCCTTTGAACATTGACTTTATTTTCTTTGAAACTAAAGAATTTTGTGATATTCATATATACAAAGGAAACTAATCAAGCTTGGCATACATCGTCATATTTAAACGCAAAGTGACGAAAAGTATATTTCTTTCTATGGTATGCTAAATGACTACTTGTTTTAGTTGTATGCATATATAGTAATTGCTTATTGATTTATATATTCTTCCTTGCATATGTTATGTGATTATTTGGCATAATTCACTTAGGAAGGAGAATTACGTAATGCTAATTAAATATCTTAGAATATGGTCAAGCGTCTAAATGAGTCACTACATTTTTGAACATGTAGTAGTTTTGTAAGACGATGTTTGGTATATATGTTTCTACAATGATTTTAATGAATGTTTCGTGCTATAAGATAGAAGCACATCTTTGATTGATCATGAAAACTAATCATACCATGTTTGGATGATAACACTTTGTTATTATCAATTTTCAATGCTTAGCTTAAATTTCCATTTATGGAAAGCTCATGATCTTTGGCTTGATCTATATGCTAACATGTGTTAGAATACGTGTTTTTGGTTTTAATCCATCATATCTAATAAGGTGCATATGTTCCAAGTATTATTAGGATACTTGAACGGGTTTCGGGAGTAGATAAATGTCCATTGTTAAGGATTGTTTGGCATAACTTGAAATTTGAACAATTTGGTAGTTAAACAATGTGTTTCATGAACATATGTTCTTCTAGGATCTTTTGTTATCTTTGGACATTGTCTTGCACTAACGGATATGCAGGTAGACAACATTTGGGATGTTGCCAAATTTTCAAGTTTATGGATATTTCACTAAGTATAGTGAAACTCGCTAGACCCCGGCCAAAGTCTAACGGTTAGAGCTTTTCTATATCCAACTTTTGCATTTCCTAATCAGTACTAAATTTAAGTTTTGTTTTTAGGAATTTTCGAAAAATTTGAAAATCGTCTCGATGGTCAAAAAGGTGGACTGTCTACTTTTTCAGGTTCGGCGGAACTGGCGGAACCCTGGTGAAGGTTCCGCCAGTGTATTTTCTGGGTAAACCAGTTACAAACCCCACGGATATGGCGGCACCCTCAATTTGGTTCCGCCCGTGTACTCCGTGGGTTCCGCCAGTCAACCTGCAAAAGTTATTTTTGTCTTTTATAATTTCCCAATTCATAAAACACCAAATCAACTTGTTTAGTGAGAAACAACCTTCCAAACTTCCAATAACCACAAAAGAATCATTCTTTTCACCACAACAAGTCGAAATCCAATTCCCGCCAAAATTCAAATTCAAAAACAACCCAATGAACCTTTCTACAAAAGGAAGGAATCCTTTATTTGGTTCCTTGACATCCGTGGTCTCTTAACACAAATGTTTTGTGATAATTACCTACGGATACTTCACTCCTTTCATCCTTAACTCATCCTCCATCCATGAGTTTCACTTAGTTGGTAACTTGACAACTTCCTAACTAATCGGACTCATTATTTGCAAAGATTACATATAATATCTAAATCACAAGTCGTACTTATGACTAGATATTGTCTTGTTTCTACACATGTTACCTCACTTGGTTAACATGAAAATAATGTGTCATCCTTCAAGACGATAAGGATTTACATCGAGTCATAACTTACTCTTAAGTTATAGATGTATTATCAAGTCTTGATATCCTCTCATGCTATCCATTCTCAACTAAGTAGGATTGAAAACTTAAGTATTTCGTTCGAAATATTCAAGTAAACTTGACTTACTACTGTAGTCATGAAAAGTCATATCCGAAAAATCAACACCCAAGTATTTTAACAATGTTTGTTAAAACACTCATCACAACTACTTTCCCAAGTACTTTTCCAATCAATAGGAACAAGAACAAATGTCAATAGGTTTTCATCCTTAAACATGTAGCACTTAAGTTCACTTGTTCTTTCACCATCATCTCATCACATTTACCATGTGATATATCTCATCTCATAAGCTTCACTAACATGAGCAAAACTTCAAGCACCTCACCCGCTAGGTGTACCAACCAATGGATCAAAACAAATTAGGATTCATGCTTCTTTAGATACACTAGAAGAGCGACCACCTAGATAAACCGATCCACCATCCGTATCTTCATTTGAATCCATTGAGTGCATTGCTCAAAAATCCCTTTGTCTAAACACTTGTTTAACAAACTCAACCATACTTCACCACCTATAGGATTAGAACCTTCATCATTAAATGAAGATGATACGCATTCAAAAGTTATCAAAGTATTTGTAATACTTTTAACTTCTGCACATGTTTCATTAAACTTCAAATCAACATTTTAACAACATACGTTAAAATGCAATCTCAAAGCCAACCTCATACACCTTCAGCAACAAAGACTCTTGAGGAGTATACATAAGAAACTCGAGTGAATTCCTCTCATCATCATCTAGTGATTATTATCTTGAGACCAAGATAATTTAGGATAGGACTCTCCGATTCAAACACTTTGGCTTCATATATTCATTTAGGAAAACATGATGTTCTGAAAGACATTATTCCTATGATATCATGCGTCAAGTTTTCATCATGACTAAAAGGATATTGTATATTCTATGCGTCATTCTCTCATTAAACATGAAGGTTTGTGTTACATGAGATTTCATTATACCCCATTGGGTTAATGATCTTAAATCAACATCTGCAAGTTCTAGGATCTAGAGCCTCCTCATCATCTCGTCATTCTTGTCCTCATAATCATGGCGACTTTATTCCACGTGACAATCTTGCTTAATGAATGACACCATATGTGTCTATTTCCTTTTAAGCGTCCATCATAACCGAACCTTGCTCATAACCCAAGAAACCTCAAAACGGATCCTTACAACCCTTGGAACATTCCTAACCAAAACACTTATCATAATCACATAGCGTTGAGTGCCTAAGTTCATCTTTCACTCCACCCAACTCCATTGGATTAAATTTCAATGACTTGACAAGTTCTTGGAAATCTTCCAAATGTTTAGAACACACCAAAACTCACACCATTGCTTCTCTCAATCTCAAAATCCTAGCGAACCAAAGAATTGAGATGACTAAATCCGACACCTCATCCTAATCATTAAAAACCTCTAGGATTAGTGTTAAACCTTTTTGCTTCAACAAAACCATTAAACCAACATCGTCTTCGGGACTATCCAACACAATCACAATAACCATTCAAGATTTACTTAATCTTGCTACTCCATCATCCTCTCCTAAACATAGCCTACAAACCGCTTTGCCGTCAAATGACTTTTCATTGTCGCCAAAAACCTACATCACCATTATCACTTTGTGACACCATTGCAAAAATGCAAACCCAACAAACAACCATGTGATCAATTAGATCATGATAGACCATCAACCATCAATGGTAGAGCGTTTGGCTTACCGTTATGATAGAATATCAATTTTTCCACAAGACCAAAACCATACACAACCACTTGTGTTTTATCCCATTTTCAAAAACCTCCATGGTAATCCTAACGGAGAACCAAGCTTCCGACATTATGTCAATGAACCACCACAACAACAACCACCTCAAAACCTTTCATCACTCAAACCTTAAACCACAAATGTGAAATGAAAAACCGAGTTATCCTTTGTTCTACCCAATATCGAGTCATCCACAACCAAGAGTCAATATCATCTTCACCAATAACTACACCTAGTCATCTTCTCAAGAAGATTCCACCATGTAACCAAACAAGTGTGTCATCCCCACTACAACCTAACCCATTTAGGTAAATCACCTTTCATGATACATAAACCCTTGAGTCGCTCTTTGAAACAAATGGCAATTGTCATATCCATACACTCATTGTCATATTTGTGTATGTAGTCGAAAGTCAAGTGAATTTCATTATGAAATGCGTCTTTTCCACTTTCTAAAAACTGAAGAACACAAAGATGATATTCAAGCTTCAATTGTTGTCGAGTCACCATCACCTCATTTCACACATCCACCTTCGGTAGTCAACCGACAAAACATCTCAAAATTCCATGATTCCCAATCATCCATCAATGATTAACCCACTTTCACAAAGAGTCTCCTAACCTCAATCCTCAAGATCACTCATGGTCACCAACACATTCACCTACATACCAATATTCTAATCCTTTCCACCTCCTTTGAGAAAATCACATACCTCTTCATGCGATCATCTCGCATTGATAGAGAAGAGCTACATGACTTCAAGGATAAAGTTCTTTGTATGCTAATCAACTTCCCCAAACACTCCATATTCATTCAATTTCACAAAGCTCATCGATTCCGCTAAGCTCATCGCTTTCATTAACCTAAACACTTCATCATTATTCTCTATACAATGCATTACACAATATGTTGAATGTCCACCTATTGAGGAGGAGAGAAATTCATTCACATATTTGTCTTTTGCCAAATTGTATTTAAAGAACATCTACTCATTTATCTTACACCCTAAAATACCAACACATAGGTACACTCCATTTAGTTAAGGTCGATTCACAAAACCATAAGTGCTCCAAGCCTTCGAACTTTTCTCATTTTCATGGTTCAAGCCTCTTTCACCCCCAATACCTCATCAAATGAAAAACACATCGTATGTTCGACAAAGTTTTTCATCTCCACAACCAACAACCGATGGAGTCTAGGATTAGTCTCAAAACTAGGACTTCACAACTTCATTGTCTAAGAACACCATCATAGGATCTCATCCTTTGTCTTCCTAGGCACATATCATGCACGTCATTGTAAGTGCAAACGATATTTGAATCAAACTCTCGTTCTCCACACGTTGTTCTAATCAACACTCTCGCATCTTATGATGTCATTTTCGTCCTCATAATAGGTGTTTAGTATTTTTAGTACTCTTCCCATGAGAACTTTTGTTCATAGGTGCTATTTGAGCAATTTGGTGGTTTAGACAAGATGTTTGTGAAATTATGTGTTGATTGAATGTTTGATACTATTTGGGACATGTTTGTATTAACAACTTTGTAGGATGACAACATTTAGCAAGTTGTCAAATTTTCATGCCTATGAAAAATCTCACTAAGTATAGTGAAATTCGCTAGCCCCCGGTCAAAGTCATATCTTAGGCGTGTTTACATGTCCGATTTTTGCATTTCCTAACTAGATATAAATTATATTTTTAGTTTTAGGAGTTTTTAAAATTTTCGGAAATCGTCTTGCGGGTTAAAAACCCGTTCTGTCTCGATTTTGGGTATCGGCGGATCTGGCGGCACCCTCGTCAGGGTTCCGCCAGTTAAAAACCTGGGTGTGCAGGTTTATACCTCACGGATAACGCGGAACCCTCGTCAGGGTTCCGCCCGTTATCCCTGAGGGTTCCGCCAGACCCCCAGGAAGTTTTCAAATCTTTTTCACATTTCAAACAACCACACTCCTTCAAACCACTTTTGTAGGATAGAAACTCATTCCTTGTTAGGTTATAACATCATTAGACGCATCTCATGCGATCTTTGATATCATGAGTCTCTTCCATGAGTCGCCTATATCATTTATATATATACATCTTATTTTTTCTTTGAGATGAAATATATTGCATTAACTCTTTGATTGTAGGTTCATCATTATATACGATCATTCGTATATAGCATACTCATCTAAGGATGAAGTCTTGCATCGATCATTTTTCTTTTATTTTAGGTGCTTCTTGAGACCTTCGAACAAGGAGGAATATCAAGAAATAAGATTGCATCTTCTATACACGTTGGTGTAGAGAACATGCTTGTCTAAAAGACAATACTTCCACTATACTAACTTTTGTTTTGTAGGTTTCTATTGACGCCCTTTAACAAGGGGATCTTCCGTCAAGCATAGGAAAATTATTGTCTTACACTAACCTCTATTTTGTAGGTTACTTCACCCTTGCATCATATACGTTGGTACCCTAGCAACGGGGAGTATTAATCAAGGGGGAGTCAATCATACACTAACCTTCTCTTTTGTAGCTTTCTTATCCTTGCATCATATACGTTGGGACCCTAGCAACGGGGAGTATTGATCAAGGGGGAGTTACAATCATGCACTAACCTTTATTTTTGTAGCTTTCTTGATTGTTATATACGTTGGGACCCTAGCAACGGGGAGTATTGATCAAGGGGGAGCTACAATCTAGGGGAAGCATGAACACATTCATTTTCACTCTCATTCTTCGACACACTTTTGTGCTTCGACAAAAAGAAAGAGATAAGTCACCATAGTCCAACATGCATTTCATTCGTAATGCATTTTTCATATAATTTTTATGTTGCACAACACTAACCTTGTTGTAGGTCAAGCAACTTAATTTGATCCATGGATCCGCTAACAAACCTTAGGAAATTGGAGTTGAAGAATTCACTTCACTAGGGATGATACAAGCTCGCCATTTCGGGGAGAAGTTAAGTCAACTCCAAGGACACACCCCTTTTTGTTTCGACAAAGGGGGAGAAGAGTGTAAACGGAGAAGGAAATGTAGAAGGTGTGTTGCGGATACAAGTAAGTAATACGGACACAAGTAACTTTTTACATTTCACGTTCTATCACGTTTACATATTTTGTCATCATCAAAAAGGGGGAGATTGTTAGTGCAAATATTACGATATTTAATCTATACGGTCTCGTTTGTTTTGATTGATGACAAACGTATAACTTGATACATAACGTAAAATGTACAAGTTACTTGTAATCATACTTTGTCTCAACAAACATTCAACACCTCTCAACGTCTCGAGTCATCGTATGCTACAACACAGGTTCGTACATGTTTGTTATGTAGCATTATGATCAAACCCCTTGACCAACCATTTAGAATGACTAAAATACTTTTAGGGTCTTTAAGTATTTTAAGTGTCAAAGTGCACTTTAGGGGTCAAATAGAATAAGTGTCACATTAGGTGTCTAGATAATATTAGTAAGTTTACAATATATAAAAATGTGTCTTATAACAACATAAGTACATAAAACATTTTTAGTAACTTACTAAATATTATATAGCTAGCTAATATATTTTTCATATACAAGTAACTTATCTTTTTAAGTTAGTATATACATTTGTCTAAATGTATTTTTCATAAAATGAAAAATTATATTTGAAAATTACCTTGGTCAAATATCATTTACTAGATGTGACATTTGTGTGTTTGACTTGCCAAGAAGTTCTTACACATTTTGGAAGTATTCTTTTAAATGTGTCTTGTCACATCATGCATTCATGAATAGGGAAGTATTCTTTTAAATGTGTCTTGTCACATCATGCATTCATGAATATGTTGTGTGTTTGACTTGCCATGAAGTTCTTACACACTTTGGAAGTATCCTTTTAAATGTGTCTTGTCTTGTCAACATTAAGTTAAAAGTCTTGTCAATGTTGACTAAAATAGTAGTGGTTTAAGAACATGGTTTTTACCTTTGCTAGTTTTAAGAACATGGTTTTCTTTACTTGTTTTGCCTATAAATAGAGCAAGTTGTTTTCACTTGAAAACTTGATGAAAATCCACACACACATAGTGTAGTAGAAAACCATGTAAAAACACCCATTAGTCACCCTTTCTATAATGATCATAATGCTTCTAACATTCATCTTTGTTGTAAGCATATCATACTTCATGATCCACCAAGAAGGTTAAAAGATCTTGAAGTAATCATTCATGAAAGCATTCCAACATATGAAGATTCAAGGGCACTTGGCATCCTCTATGATTGAAGACTTCTTATTCAAGAAGTTCATGTAGATTAGTCATTTTACATCCATTAGACTTTTATGTCATGGATCATCATTATGTCATCTCAAGATAGATTAGATGGTTTATGTGTTTGTGCCATAAAACACAAGGTTTTTATGTTGGGCCACAAAACATAGCGGGAGTGGTTGTACCCTTGGTAAAGAACTCGACATCTAGCTTTGTGTCGGTAAAATTGTAAGCGACGATGGGAGTGGTTGTACCCTTGTAAAAGAACTCGACATCTAGCTTAATGTCGGTAAAAGTGTAAGCGACGATTGTAAGGTTTTCTCCGCCGAGAAGGGAGGTTGTTGATCTAGTGAAGTAACTCTCGAGTTGGGTACTCGGGGCGTGGACGTAGGGCAAGGACAAAAGAGGTCCTTGTAGCCGAACCACGATAAATACTCGTGTCGTGAATGGTTTGCACTTTCTCTTTACTTATTGCTTTGCTTTGATGTTTGCATTATGTGATTGTGTGTGTTGTGACTTGTTGTTTCTACTTGTGTGATAACATGTCTTAAGTTATGTTGGTCATTAACAACAAGAAACGTCTTTCATATTACAACAAGCTAAAATGGACATTTGATACAACAAGTAGTAAAGTTTTTAAACGGTAACGTATTCACCCCCCCTCTACGTTTTCACACTTTTAATCTCTAAGGGCCATAAATGACTTTTTCATTCAAAATATTTGCTCAGGGGCCATTTCTGCCAATTTTTAAACTTGAAGGACTAACTGTGTAATTTTTGCAAACTTTCCACCAAAGGACTAAATATGATTATTTGTGATTTCAAAAGGACCTTTGGTGACTTTTTATTAAAAATGAATTCTTAGGGACTAGTTTTGTCAATTCTTGATAGTTGAGGGACTGAAACTGCCAATTATGCAAACTTTGGTCGTTTTTCATCTGTTTTTGATCTTTTTTGCATCTGAAACATATAAAACACACTTTTGTGATATTTTCACTATTTTGATGCATTATTGGGTGTTTTTGGATGTTTTGGCAGTTTAAATGTTACAAAAATGATGAGTATTTACACACTCATCAATCCACATACAAGACATATACACTCGAAAAAATGGGAGAAACTATCATAGCCCAAAGTTGACGGAGGTCTCGGTTTTCGTGATTTAGAATCTTTTAACACGGCTCTTCTCGTAAAGCAAGGTTGGAGACTTTTTATAAACCCAGGTACGTTTTGGGGGAAAATTCTTAAAGGCCTCTATTTCCCGAACTCTAACTTTCTTGTAGCAAAGCATGGTTCTCGGCCATCATAGCTTTGGACTAGTTTGCTCCATGGCCGTGACCTACTACTGTAAGGTATTAGATGGCATGTCGGTAATGGGAATCACATATCTTTTTGGAATCAAAAGTGGGTTTCCCTATAACATTGAATTTTACGTTTGTTCTCTTATTTGTCCCTTTTCAAATTTCAGTAAAGTAGCGGATTTCATCCAAAATGATAAATGGGATATTAGGAAGTTGTGTAAGCATGTATCAAACACGGAAGTTGAATCCATTATCAAAATTCATATATCTAAAAGTGGTTCTCCTGACAAGCTTGTGTGGCACTTTGAATCTAAGGGCCATTACACAGTTAAATCAGGTTATAAACAAGCTCTTTTTTGGAGGAAAAACAGATATTCAAAGGCATAATCGAGCTCTAATCAATCTTCTAAGTTTTGGAAGAAAACCAAAAGTTAATCTATTTGTTGAGGCAACATTAACAAGATCTCCTTATGTTTTAATGATGACAAATAAATCTTAGAAACACATAAAATAACAAACGTTAGCCAAAATTCTCAGACATCCACATCTGCTCCTGACGCGCTGCCCACGCGTCAACGCGCCGGCAATGTGCCGGGCTTCTGTGAATGTCGGGACGAATTTTGAAAGTCAGCTTTTCCCTTATCCTACAAATGTGGATCTTTCAATACAGGTATGAATATGTTATGTGATTAATTGAGAACACTCGAAACGAGTTTTAGAATTAGAGAGATCCTATTTTTGAAATACCCGTTTTCAGAAAAACGCCAACTCATGTTTTCTAACTCTCGCCTCTAGCCAAGGCTTTTCTAAACCTAGGGAGCTTATATATTTCATGTAATATCAAGTGAAAGCATTCATATGCTCATATCCCGTACCCAGGTTTTCTAATCACGTAACGGGTTTACTCCCTTATTGGTCAAACAATGTCAAAGGTCACACTTTGCGTAAACGCATCCTTTCCCGCTTGGGATATGCTTTACATCAATGCAAAACACTTAGCTTGTTTGTATAAAGGTGTTAGTTGAGTACGTCGAGTCGTGGAAAGTCACGAGTTGTGAGTTTATGGATTCTCGACGTTGAGTTACTTTAGATTATAAGTAACATTTGATTTTCTAAACTCATAATCATAATTGTCTAAATCTTTTCTTACTTAATGACAATTTGATTATTTCTTAATCTAGTTCTTAATCTCTTTTCAAATAAAACAAAACCTCCAACCCTTCCAAAATCCTACCAAATCTTATCCCCAACATTCTCTTAATATTCACTTATACCCTATGTACCTTGTGTACTTTGTGTCCTCTCCATTCCCACACAAAATCTCTAAAACATTCTCCTCACTACATTCCCATCTAACCACTTAGAATCCACCACCTCATCATCTTCTTCATCTCTACCCTTCACTTCAAATACAAATAAACCTTCTCCACATACACCTCACTTCCCACACTTTACCCATTTCAACACATGGGAAAATACATTTGAAATTTGAATCAAGCCAAGGGCTCCCCGTCTCTATCACCATCACATCCCTTCTTACACATCCAACTCACACTCTCAATAACTATATTTTTCAAATTTCACACACACTCCCTCACAACCCTCTCCTTACACACACACTAGCTAACTCACCAAAATCTCATCCAAATCTTATATTCTCTTACACATCCTTACACAATCCAACTCATATCCAACCTTATTCATCACATGCCTAATTCCCCCTCTCACATTCAAATTTGAATTTCAAATTTAGACTCCAAACCATCTCAACCATCCAACATACCCAAACTCATGTCAACCCTCCATCTTACCCTCTTCTCCAAGGATGGAATATTCCATTGGATATCCTTCTCTACTCATCCATGGTTTACTCTCTAACCCAACCATGGTTTGTTCTCAACACACTCTCTTCTTAACCTAACCATGCTTTCTCTTCTAACCCAACCATGGTTCAATCTTAACTCAACCTCACTCTCTCTCATTCCCTCCCACACCATTTGAATTTCAAATTCAAATCTCTTCCCTCTCTAACACCCACACTTCCTTTCCAAACAAAGGAATATCCCCTTGGCATATTCTTCTCTTCTCTCTATGCCAAGTGAGGAATACCTATTCTACCCCTACCCAATTATCCCTTATACTCTTTCTATCCTTGATAATTGGTTTCTCATAAACACTTCAAAAAACATTTTACAAATTGGTTATTTGAGTTGGCAAACCTTAGAATGATTAATGATAAGGTTCAATGTGTGAAGTACAATTGAGAGTTAGCAAGGTTGGGTATTTAAAAGACCAACACCAAAGTTTTTGGGAAAATGCCTCAGGAGTCCTGGCGCGCTCCCCGCGCGTTGACGCGTGGGTGACGCGCCAGCCTCGTAAAACTTTTTCCCAAGTTTGGTCTTGGCCTATAAATACCCCACCTTGGCTCTTGTATTCCTCACCCTTTGCCATTATTTTTTCTCTCTATATTCTTTCTCTCTAATTCTCTAATTCTATCTTGTGTTCTTAATCTTTCACACTAACATCTTTCAAAGAACACATCTCCTTCCTTGTAAGGGAAGAATCACAAGAACCTAATCCACTATTGTGATTGTGTCGATGGTCTTCTTATCTTTACCCTTTCTACTAGAATCGAGTCTCTAGGTTAGGTTAGGGCTTGATCAAACAAACAAATATTCATTCATTCAATTGTTTGTAAGGGAAGTCTTGTGTCTTGGTGACAAAGCCTAGATCATTGGGTATCTAGTTGGGGTTTGATACTTCCGGTGGGAAGTCTTGGTAGTGGTCTAGGTGACCTTTATGGAAGTCGAATCACAAGGTTCTTTTGGGTGTTTTCCGAGGGCGGAATACCGTTGGTGAGTAGCTCCTTCTTTGTGAGCATCGATATTTGGGAATATCGGCGGAGTGAAGTTGTAACGGTTTGTAGTCCATCGAAAGGATTATACCTAGTGAATAGTATCGGTGTCGTGGATTCACAACTGGACGTACGGATGGTATAAACCCCCATCCCGAACCAGTATATATCATTGTGTTCTTTACTTGCTTTATATACTTTGTTGTGTTTGTGGTTGTTGGATTCTTGTACAACCACTTGGTGATTCTTAAGGTTTAAAGTTTTTAAACATTCAAAAAGCCTAAGAAACCGTATTCACTCCCTCTACGGTTCTACACTATTTTTATGTAAATCTATCTCTAATTCCGTTGCCACAATATAATCTCTTCAACAGAAAATGCTCACCAAGTCCTACATGCCCGATATGTCATCTGTGTGTGGAAAGAATCGAGCATTCACTTTTTGAGTGTTGATGTGTGGTTTTGCGACCTTACAACAGGTTTTACCTCTCAAGGGATCTTAAGAGGCTTGCAATCCCCACCAGGCAGTGTACCTGACCGATGTAGTATAGTGTAGTGGCAAGTACTGGGGGATTGATCGTTCTCTAGGGGAATAGTGTCGTTAGGATTGAAAAGCTACTCTAATAGGTCTAAGGTGAGGGAAGATTCTTCTTGTATTTTATGTTTTTAGTAAAGCAAGTAAAATTATCTCGGGTTTGAAGGAGTGGGCGGAATTAGTTGCTAGTCAATTAACCCAAATAGCTACAAATGCAAATAAAATAGAATAATTGAAAATAAAATGGTTGTGAAAACTTATATGGAGAGAAGTGTGCTTACTTAGACTTCATTACTCCCTAACTATCTTTTACCGGTTGATTAGTGTGTTATAATTGCGTGGATGACGGGTTGCATTCCTTAATACCAGTCGTGGGGGTGTGTACAAACTTCCCCAACTCTATAAGCTCCTACTTCACTCCTATGTCGAGCCGACTAAAAGCTCCTAACATGGGATCACTAGAATTCGCTCATGCATTAAATACAACCATATAATCGTAGTACACATCCGATCATGTTTCTTAAGACGTTCAAGCAAGTTACCGTATAGGAGGTTAGCCAGTTTTCTTAAGCCTAACATCGATAAACATTCATCCAATACAATTAATAACACACCATTCAACCAATAATTTTAGTTAGGTTTCATTAGATCTAAGCAAACACGAAGAAAACCTAGCCTAGCATGTTAAACAAAAGACAAGAACAAGATAGAATAAAAACAACACATAGACATATTGAATGATTAATTGATAACTTATCTTCAATGTAACATGGAAGATCTCAAGGTGAAAAACCTTGAAAAAGCTGCTAAAATTCGTATTAGGGTTCTTCTTTAAAAAGTTCCACCCAATGAATGAAAATTGCGAAAATATATATAGAAGTACAGATCTGACGGCGTCACTCTTTGGGTTGTGACGCCGTCACCTCGCCGTGCTAGGGTTTCTTGACGGCCTCTTGACGTCGTCCCCTTGTAAATCTTTCTAGGCCGTCTCCCTTTACCACATAACGTGATGGCCTAGGCATCACAAAGCGTGACGCCATCACCTTTTAATTCTTCAAAACTTTCTGGGGCATCTGGTGTAAAAATCATCCTTCGTATTGTCAAAGCGTGACGCCGTCACATTATAGAACGTGACGCTGTCAGGTACTGTTTTCAGCATAATTTGAGACTTTGTCGTTTTCTTCACTTTTATGCTCTAAAAACGTCCAAATTCTTCCTTTTCCAGAATTCCTCTTCAAAGTACCTAAAATGACAAAAAGAACGATTTAGGGCAATATTTGATCAAATAATTACGGATTAGGGCTTAAATGACCCCCTAAAAGCGTAACACTTTTCGCCTCATCAAATACCCTTACACTTGAGATTTGCTTGTCCTCAAGCAAATGCGCTTTTATTCCAATCAAAACATGAGCTAGGGGTCATTTAACACGAATATAAAAGTAATTACAACGAATAGTTATTCCACCCTAGTCATAATAAGCACGGAAATCATACATTAGCACCTCACAAATAGTGTTTGGATACTCTCATCTCTCGGGTGTTATAAACCTATATAACTAAATGGAAATTGAAGAAATATCATTCACTACCTGTCATAGCAAATAGATTACCATAGGCTTGGGAAATGATCAAAAACCTCCTCCACTAGGCGTAAGCACCTAAGATAAACTATCAAAGAGAGCTTTGCAAAGGGTTATAATGTTAGGTGTAGGGATATGATAAACACGGTTTGGTTGGAATAAAGGGTATTTTTAGTGGTGGCGAGTTAATTATCTTGATCAAATACATGCACAAGGTGGCGTTGCTAAGCCAAGACTCGACTCGACTTAAGCTAATAAGGAAATAATATAAACATAAATAAAAATAAAATGAAACGGGATGGTAACATGGTTAGATCTTCTTCCAAGATGATGTAGAAAGCTCCAAGCTCAAGGCGACTCCAAAAGCTTGATGTCATGAACTTGATTCCATGTTCAGCTTCTTGTCCAATATAACCTGTTAAACCTGAGAAAACAATCTAGGCAAACCTCGTGTAAAATCGGCGGCAAAATCTATATAAGGATATAATGCTTGTGGAATGAAAATTTTGCAGATTCCTGGAATTAAAGATGCAGTAAATTTTATAATCCGACAGAAAAACTAAATTTTAAAAACGTTTTCTGGAATCAAAGGCTGACGCCGTCAGCTTTTAAGGGCTGACGCCGTCAGAATTGATCTGACAGAATCCTTATGTTTAGTTTCCGGAAAATTTCTGGAAAAACAATTACCTTACTTCCTGGATTCCTGCAAAATTTCATTATGACTCGATACAAGCATTTGACTCAAACAAATACTAATATGTATGTTCATTTTATATTGTTACAATTCATGTTCCAATTCGTTCTTATAAACAAATTTAGATTTCCCTTACACTTATCTTTTGCAAAATACCTTTATATGTAGTTAAGACGAAGTTAAAAACAAAATAAAGCATTTTCACAATTTAAATTTGAAACATGAATCAATAACAATAAAAATAAAACATACATACGAAAACAAATGAAATTCAAATAAACAAACACACAAAACAAATAAAGCTTGGGTTGCCTCCCAAGAAGCGCTTTTCTTTATTAACGAGTCTTGTAGCTAGACTCAAAGTCACTCTCTATTACGTGACTTCATTGTTGGTCACGGTCTCTAGGTCATCCTCGGGTTTAGTTTTATATTCCGGACCTAGTTGCAAGCATTCCTTGTAGAAACCAAAAATTCTACTCATAACAGTCTACTCCTCTACGCCTATCCTCGTCATTCCAATAGTAAACCGCTTGCTTATGCTCCTTCTCGGTGTTTGACAAGAGTCGGTATTGCTCTATCTTATATGGCATTTGGTAAGCTATCTCATCGGTCTCGTCCTTGAATCTAACTATCCCTAGGGATGGGTCATAGTTCATTTTAGAGGCCTTAACAAATGGCCTTCCAAAAACTACTTGAGTTAAGCACGCATCCACTACCGGACGAATATCCTCTACAATCACGAAGTCGGTGACATAGGTGAAATTTCCTACATAGACGTGTAGTCCCCTAACTCTACCTACAAAATTGCTTATCCATCCCGTGCTAGGAAATGTCCTAAATCCTAGTTGCTTTTTCATTATTAATTGTAGTGGGCTCTAGTCATGATGTTTATGGGAGACTTAAGATCTATGTAAGCTTTCCAAACATGCAAGTGACCTATGTTGCATGGTATATTGATGTTGGAAGGGTCACCTGTTTTGATGATTGGGTTACCTAGGAAGTATGGTGTCTCGGGGTCATCGAATAGATCCTTATGGTATGCACATTCTTCCTTAGTGGGCAACCTATCGAAGTAGTTCTCTCCATAACCTACTTCTTCTACTCCCTTTTTCTCACTCTCCTCAATTTTCTTAACCTCCTCCTTACGCTCACTATCTATTTCATTTTTAGTGATTGGCTTAATAGTGACAACGTTAACAAAATGAACATGTTTGGAGGATGAGGGGTCCTTGATTTGGGGTCCACTACTTGTGTTCCTAACGTCCTTATTTGGTGATGGCACCCCTTGGTTGTTGAATGCTTTCAATAAGTTGTCTATTTTATTGGTCATCTCCGTTTGTTGTTGATTAAATTCGGATTCGAACTTAGCCATACGAGCTTCTTGAGATGCCATAAATTTAGACATCATTCCCTCAAGGTTATTGGTACTACCATAATTATTGTAGGGATTGTTATTGAAAGTACGGTTTGAGGATGAACCGTTGGATTGGAAACGATTAGGTGCATTTGAAGAAGTTGTTTTGGGTATGCTTTGGTTTTGTTTCCACCTAAAGTTTGGGTGATTTTTCCAAGAGGGGTTGTAGGAATCACCGTAAGGGTTTGGCTCGGGTTTGAAAGTGTACCACTTCTCTCCCGCTCCGTCTTGTTCGGGGAGTTCCATGCAATCTCGAGTGTCGTGGGGACCACTACAATACTCACATGAAGAAGTGATTTTGTTCACTTGGCTTGAAGGTTTAGGAGCTTCGTAGGATTTCATTAGATACTTGACTTGGTCCTCAAGTTCCATGATCCTACGGTCGGAAGTGCTTGAATTATTCGAAGGCAAAGATATTGCCTTGACCGTTTTATTCAAATCACGGGGATCATTCCAACTTTCGTTGTCATAGAGAGCAAGATCTTCTAGGAGTTTCCATGATTGTTCCGCACTTAGATCACGTAACTTGCCACCGGCCGCTTGGTCAATGGTTTGCCTCGTGGGGATATTGATATGGTCATAGAAAATTTGGACTTGGAGCCAAAGGTCTATGCCATGATGAGGGACTTTTTGGAGTAAGTCCTTGAATCGAGTCCATGCCTCGTAGAGGGTTTCGCCTTGACGTTGTTGGAACGCCAAGATGTCATTCCTTAGCTTTGTGGTTCTTCCCGATGGGAAAAATTGAGCAAGGAAGCGAGTGGTGAGATTGTCCCAAGAGGTGATGGATCCTGCGGGTAGACGTTCTAGCCACTGACTAGCTTGGTCTCGCAGAGAGAATTGGAAGAGACGTAATCGGGTAGTCTTTCGAGTTTCAACATTAAGGTCTATGGAGTCCACGATTTTAAGAAAGTCCTTGAGATGTTGATTTGGATCTTCGGAACGAAGTCCATGGAATGCACATCCGCTTTGCACCAACCGGATGGTGTCGGATCGCAAGGGAGACACATTGGCTCCTTGGGTGAGCTCAATGGTGTTTCGATAGCCTTGGTGGCTAGGACGGGAGTATTCTCCTAAAGTGTGGGCTCTAGGAGGTGGGTTTGGTTGTGTTGGGTTGTTGGGGTCGAGGATATTACCACCTACCATGATGTCGGATGGTAATGGTTACGAACAAAAACACGAAGAAAGAGATAGACTAAAGAAAACCTAGAAAAATAAAATAAAAATCTCACTAGAACGGAATCTAATGAGTAGACCTAAGTAAAAATAAAATTTTCAACCTAAACAATAACTATTCTCCGGCAGCGGCGCCAAAAACTTTGATGCGCGGGATTGCGACCTTACATCAGGTTTTACCTCTCAAGGGATCTTAAGAGGCTTGCAATCCCCATCAGGCAGTGTACCTGACAGATGTAGTATAGTGTAGTGGCAAGTACCGGGGGATTGATCGTTCTCTAGGGGAATAATGTCATTAGGATTGAAAAGCTACTCTAATAGGTCTAAGGGTGAGGGAAGATTCTTTTTGTATTTTATGTTTTTAGGAAAGCAAGTAAAATTATCTCAGGTTTGAAGGAGTGGGCGGAATTAGTTGCTAGTCAACTAACCCAAATAGCTACAAATGCAAATAAAATAGAATAACTGAAAATAAAATGGTTGTGAAAACTTATATGGAGAGAAGTGTGTTTACTTAGACTTCATTACTCCCTAACTATCTTTTACCGGTTGATTAGTGTGTTATAATTGCGTGGATGACGGGTTGCGTTCCTTAATACCAGTCGTGGGGGTGTGTACGAACTTCCCCAACTCTATAAGCTCCTACTTCACTCCTATGTCGAGCCGACTAAAAGCTCCTAACATGGGATCACTAGAATTCGCTTATGCATTAAATACAACCATATAATCGTAGTACACATCCGATCATGTTTCTTAAGACGTTCAAGCAAGTTATCGTATAGGAGGTTAGCCAGTTTTCTTAAGCCTAACATCGATAAACATTCATTCAATACAATTAATAACACACCATTCAACCAATAATTAATAGTTAGGTTTCATTAGATCTAAGCAAACACGAAGAAAACCTAGCCTAGCATGTTAAACAAAAGACAAGAACAAGATAGAATCAAACAACACATAGACATATTGAATTATTAATTGATAACTTGTCTTCAATGTAACATGGAAGATCTCAAGGTGAAAAACCTTGAAAAAGCTGCTAAAATTCGTATTAGGGTTCCTCTCTAAAAAGTTCCACCCAATGAATGAAAATTGACAATATATATATAGAAGTACAGATCTGACGGCGTCACTCTTTGGGTTGTGACGCCGTCACCTCGCCGTGCTAGGGTTTCCTGACGGCCTCTTGACGCCGTCCCCTTGTAAATCTTTCTGGGCCGTCTCCTTTTACCACATAACGTGACGGCCTAGGCGTCACAAAGTGTGACGCCGTCACCTTTTAATTCTTCAAAACTTTCTGGGGCGTCTGGTGTAAAAATCATCCTTCGTATTGTCAAAGCGTGACGCCGTCACACTATATAACGTAACGCCGTCAGAAACTGTTTTCAGCATAATTTGAGACTTTGTCGTTTTCTTCACTTTATGCTCAAAAAACGTCCAAAATACTTCATTTTCCAGAATTCCTCTTCAAAGTACCTAAAATGACAAAAGGAACGATTTAGGGCAATATTTGATCAAATAATTACGGATTAGGGCTTAAATGACCCCCTAAAAGCGTAACACTTTTCGCCTCATCAAGTGTGCCTAGACTCACCTAATCTGGTTCGGTTCTTCATTAAGTTTGCGGTCTATGCCCTCATGTACCAACATTTATCTTCGCATAGAGAGCTTTATTGATTATTATTCATCTAAACTCTAAAGAAGTATCTCGCATATTATCTATTGTGGCGACAATTTGTTGGTCAATTTGGAAAGTTCGAAATTCCTTTGTTTATGAACATGTCGTTGTTTCTCCTCATTGCACCATGGCCTCAGTTAATGGTCAAGTTCTCGAGTTCGATAGGTTTGTGGCCACTAAACAAGCAGTTTGTAGTAGGTCAACCTCACAGTCTTCTCTGCCATGGATCCCCCCCCCCCCACAGCTCTTTAGTGAAAATAAATCGTGATGCTGTATTTAAAAATTCTACGGCTGCTACAACTATTATGGAACATGATTCTTCCGGTTCCAACTTACGAGTAGACGGTACGCCTTGTCATGCATTATCACCACTCCATGCCGAAGTCTTAGCAATACACTCGCACTACAAAAAATAGTTCAATTCTTCACACTTATTTCTCCATGGTATGGTTAACTGTGGATTTTTTTCTATATGGATCATAATTTTGCTACATATATAGGTGTCACAAATATTTTTAAAAAATCCACATATATAAATGTGTAGAATTACAATAAAGCTACATTTCTAAGTGTCACAAATGTTTCCACACTATTTATTATAAACATTTTTTTTGCCATTTTGCCACACTTTTTTAGGTGTGGACATTCAAAAAATTTCCACACTTTTAACTAAACATTTGGATAATATCTCCACACTTATATATGTAGGAAAATTTGTAACGCCCATTATTATCACACATGACCAAGTGTGGAATCTATAATTTTACACTTGGTATTTAAAATGTGAAGAATTTAACTAGTTTTTTGTTGTGTCGGCATGTCGTATTGCATCATGTCATTGTTGGTACCATGCAATTGCTGAAATTGCTACACTACGTACACCGTTCTTTTTTACGTACTTATTGTTGCGCCATCGAAGAATATGACATCCAAGCCTAATATAATTATGATTACTTCTTCAAAATAGATTAATCTTACAATCATATTATGTAAACAAAGACTACTCTTTTGTATTTTAGTACCAAGAACATCACCTTCTATCTCTAAACTTTGCTTCATCCTTTCATCTGTTGACATAGAACCATGTGAGCTTTAAATGACCCTTTATCTGTTGATATACCATTTCGCCAACTAGTATTTATTTGAGGCGTTTATTCGTTTCTATTATTTTGTCCACTTTATAAAATATTTAAGCCTTGTTTTAACTTAACCGGACATACATCGAAAACAAAGTTAGCAATAACTTTAAGTTATGATATGAAATATAAAAAATGGTGTTATGCTAAATCATACAGTACAGTATTAGATTTTTATAACCGGCGAGAAAAAGAGAGGTGTGCTGATTTTTAAATGAGACCATATGTCCATATGATTGATTTGTGCATGATACTGTATAAAATAATTGGGTTTGTCTACTTCCGCTAGATGAGGACAACAAGAAGAAAACATGCAAGCAAATTCATGGATTTGGTGTCCCAAAGTTTGTACTAATTACTAGTAGCATATTGACAAAATATTTTTTGGAAAGTCTCAGCTTTTGAAATCTTATGATTGTTCTGGTCCTTATTGAGCAAGTGAAGTGCTAACTGATCAACTTCAATTTGTTAAAACTAGGCTACTACATTATAATATGATATCGTTTAGAAACTGATTAGTTTAACAAATTGTTACAGAAGAACGTATCTTTAAAAAAAAACACATAGATCGACCGGTGGGCAATTGTTAATTGTTAATCATGCATCAAAAACAGTTACTGGGTTGACACCTTAGCACACACCAATAACTAAAACATACTTTCCAGCTATAACTATTATAGGCACTTGAAGTTCCTATAACACATCACCAAAAATACCCCATTCACTCAAAAAAAAAAAAAANAGTGAATTAGCCAATGAAGGGACGAATGACATGCCAATGGCACCACCATCGGTGCAGAATGGCTATGATATTGGTAACAAATTTTGCCAATAACACGCCATTCGTTTATTGTAGCGTGCTCTCTAAGCGGTAAATATGAGTATACATGCATGGAAAACAATTTGAGCTAAAATTTTCTATTAATTTTATTTTACATGTATTAGTAAAAAATAGCTGTAGAATAACAACACACTTGTTAATTAATTAGCGCTTATCTGTTAGCGCTAGTGTTCTTAAGGAAACGGTTTTTTTTTTTTTTTTTTTTTTTTTTTTTTTTTTTTTTTTTTTTTAACGAGCATCCCAATAAAAAACTTTTTTCTTTTTGGAGATGGATGCACTTACCCACTGGGTAGTTTACCCGGATGAGGTGTAATTCAGTCAGAGAGAAGGAGCAAAGCATTAATTGTGTTTTTATATTTCTTTCAATGACATGTACATGCCACATATTACAAGCACATGGGTAGATTAAGTTTTCTCGTATATGTCATTGAAAGAAATAAAAACACAATTAATGCTTTGGAGATGGATACACCTATCCACCGGTTAGTTTACCCGGATGAGGTGTAATTCAGTCTTTGTAACATTAGTATTCCACAACAACGTACGTCACCAAATTAATGTGAAGTTTATGGATGATCAGAAAATAATTCATGCTCGAGCAATTATAGGTCCGATAGTATATTTGTTGCCAACTGAGGAGGGAGACGTGCCGTGCAAGGTTACTTAATTATATTAAATTCTCGTACTAATATGTTTTATGTACACAAATATCATTGGTGGCCTAAAAGGATATATTAACTTTACAATGCATCTTTATGACTTTGATCAAGGGAGGCATAATTTATAATTTTTTGTCTAATCAAATTAGGCATCTCTCCAACTTAATTTTCAGAATCAGTGACTAATTTAGTGAAAACTCTAGAGAACTTGACCAAACAACTAATTAATTATAATAATAAGCAATAATGATTAAATAATTTAGTTGGGTTTGTTTGGGAAGGAAGTGTGTCTTTAACGGAATAATGTTGACTTACAGAAGATATAATGGGCGAATGGTAAAATTAGGCTTGTGACAATGTGACTTATTTGTGTTCCTATGTCGACACCTGCATATATGCATGTATGTAACCATTGGCTCATACTCCAATATTAAAGAAGAATGCAAATTTACCAGGACCACTGGGTTAAATGGTACATATGTACTTGGCTACTTCTAAGAAGATGAACTACAACGGTCATGTTTTTTGGTTTTCTACTTGAAACAACGTAACTTTGTATATTTATCTTTCATATTTCAAAACCTTCGATATTTCAAAAATGTTGGTTTAACAGGCAATCTTAACACATTTCTATTTTTGGACCTGATATATGACGACTCTTCCTCAAAGACCACTTTCGACAAAGTTCAATGGCTTCAAGAAAGCAGGAGTTAGGATTGTAGAAACCAAGAGGAATACTGAAAATTGTATATTATCAGATTCAACTAAACTATTACAATACACAGACATTAAATAAGAAAGACAAATAAAACCCTAAATAGTATACTAAGGGGTCTAAACATGTGGGCCGGGCCTATAAGCCTTATTAGCTAACAAGGATAAAACACAACGCCCATTCACAAAAGTTCTCCCTTTCCCAGGTCTAAGAAACATTTGCCTCACTACTAAACTACCTTTGAGTTGATATTGATCAGAATATAACCGCGTCAACTAGAGATGCAAATATACCGGTTTTAACCGGTTTTCGGTTTTCCCAAAACCGGTTTTAGAAAAACCGGTTTTTCTAAAAACCGGTTTCGGTTCGGTTCGGTTTTTTCGGAGTCGGTTTTTTTCGGTTAAAAATGTTCGGAACGGTTTTTTTCGGTTATAAATTTTCGGAATCGGTTTTTTACCGGTTCGTTTTTTTCGGTTATAAATGTTCGGATTCGGATTTTTTTTCGGTTATTTACCGGGTTCGTTTTTTTCGAAATATTATTAAAAACTTCGAACGTTTATTTAATAAACTTGTTAATTATCAAAAATATAATTAAACAATATTCTCATAAAGGTTTGTAAATATGTAGGTGTTTAGTAAATAAGTAATTGTTTTGTAAATGAAAATATATTAAACGTAGGATTGACATTACTTGAAACGACGTACAATTATTTTACAACTACCATTACAACATTAAACTAAGAAAAGGAAATTAAAACCATTTAATCGTTTGAAATTTAGCCGCTCTTGTAATATCCCGCTCAGTAGTTCTGTATATTTTTTGAATTTGAATTTTAAAAGTTTAACCGCCCATGTAATATCCCGCTCAATCTCGAAATTTGAATTTCTAAACACCCTTATATAAAGCATCACATGACATACTAGTTTGCACACACTTCACTTTCTAAACGAGTTTACAATGGCTAATCGTTTGTATTTGTATTCTCCCGCCCTTGAATTTGAATTGAATTTAAAATACTATCCCGCCCTTCAAGTTGAATTTGAATTCAAAATACTATCTCGCCTTCTGTTTGAATTTTGAATTTAAAATGTATCCCGCTTTCAATAAACCCTATTTGTTATTTTTTTTATTTCTCGGTAAAACATTCAAACGCACCCTATTTGTTATTTTTCCGAAAATCTTTTATTATATCCGAATATTGTTATAAAATTTTTACATTTTTATTTATTTTATTTATATATACCGAAAATATATATTTTATAAGGGCCACTTGGGTGTATTAAAAAAAAAAAAAAAAAAAAAAAAAAAAAAAAAAAAAAAACCGGTTACATAACCGGAAAAACCGGTATTTGGAAAAAATCGAAAACCGGTCTAACTGGTTCGGTTTTAAAAAACCGGTTCGGTTTTTTTAAAAACCGGTTTTTAAAAAACCGGTTGCGGTTTTTTTTCCGGTTTAAAAAAAAACCGGTTTGTATTTGCACCTTATCAACACAAAATACATGGTATAAACATTTAAAGTTCCAAGTCATTGGCTTAACGACATGTATTGGTTTTCATTCGTTTTCTCAGAAACAATACTAGTAGTTTTGTAGTAGAAACACAATCAAAGTTATAAAGTACAAAAGGTCAATCACTCAATAATATGAACAAAAATCCAATTAATTTACGACAGATTCCCCCCTAAATTGGGCCGCATATCAAGAAATAAGACAAAAACTGGAGCCCAAAAATATAATGTTGTCTCCAACTTGGTAATATAAAACAAGCAAATTTAATTTGTTTTAACAAAGAAACACTATTGTACGGTTTTGTACCAAGAGCACAAGTCATCTTGCGAGTGATATACACATAGATTCTTCAAAAACTTATTTCAATGCGTGTGTTGGTATGCATAAATTATGTTTTTTGTTTGTTTATCCTACTCACGTTACTGTATCATTAGGTCCGTGAATATATAATAGAGTGATAAAAAATTGTGAACATGAAGATATGCCATAAAAGTCAAGACATCGATAACGGTTAGTTGTCTTGAGATTATGATAAGGATAGTTGTATTAAAATTAACATAGAGTAAGAACATGGTACGTGGACGAAGCTTGACCGTAAGCATCACACGCTTCTATTAGATTAGGAGTGTTCATCAGTTAAGGTTTTTTGGTTCGGTTTTGACATATCAGTATTGCAATTTCAAATTTGGTTCGGTTTAACCCGAAAAACTAAAGTTTCAATTCGTATTGCATTTTCGAATCATTAAGACTAGTATTTTTTGACATATCAAGGTAGGATCTTAATAAAGGTGTCTGCTTCAAACCTATCATATGTTCTATTTTACAATCAAGACAAGCTTGAAGATAACACATTTCATGTTCCAAGTTGCATTTACGCAAACAAACATTACTACAAAGGACATAAACCATCAATGTGAAATAAAAATGTTCATTATGTTCTAAAGAGACATAGATTAAAACATGGTTGGTGTAACATGTATCAAGCTTCGCAAAAAAATATAGACAGATGTATATGAAAAAGTTACACAGAATATATGTGAATTCGAGCTCCTTGACTTACATTTTGTCAAACCAAAAAGCGACTAAGATAGTTTGGTTTTGTTCCAAAACGATTTAAAATTTGGTTTGGCAGTGGACTCGAACCCATAAGTTAGTAATGCTAAATGCCTAAATTAGGTCAGAATCGAAAATGATAGGTCATAGGTTATTGGATTTGTTATTGGGCTTACTAAGCCTGCTAATTGAATTTGGTTGAGCGTTCGGTCTCATTTCAAGGCTTATTTCAGGAATATGAGTGGGGTGATTTTTGTTGGCTTATGTAGTTAATCGCTCTGCTGTAATATACGGAGTGTTGGATTTTGGTGCGTCTCTATGGTAATAATCAAAGATTGTTTTCAGATCGAGTTATTTCACTTTTATATAGTTTCGAGTATCACGAAATCCTCAATTAGATATTTCAAGGAATTGTATTTTGTTTCTAAGGCATGGGAAAATAAAACAATACAAGTAACCTTGTCTATGTAAGTTTTGCAGATGCAATAGAAAAAATGTTATAATAACAAAGTTGGTCAAATTTGGTTAAAAGTGGTTAGCGGGAAGAGTCACAAGTATTGGTAAAAGTTACTTTTTTTTGGAAAAATCCGGTTGGAGCGACAAACGAGTAATATTCAAATCCAAACAATCGTTAAGGTTTTGTGAGATAAGTGGTTTAGGGTTTGAAAAAAATTGTAGTTAAAAAAAAAAATAATAAATAAAAGATTATTGAATAAACTCTTTAATCTCTAATAAATCTACAATTATGTGTATGAAATAAGCGATTATATTAACAAAAAATTTACACATACAAATTTTAATAAAATCTAAGCTCCGTCAAATGACATTTATATACAGCTCACTGTAAATAATCCAGTAAACAGTTAAGACTGGCTAATCCAAACGACCCAAAATAAAAGCTAAAACCCTTCCTGACTCGAAAAGAGTCAACCCACCCTCTTCTATTTCCCGCCGCCAGCCTCACCATCTCCACCACCACCATGTCCATCGCCGCCACCATCACATCAACCAATCTCCGATCAGTCTCCACATCCACCACCACTCCACCATCGTCCTACACCCTCACCACTCCCTTCAAACTCAACACCCTCAAATTAACATCCTCCAGTATCCCAAACCCTAAGTTTCGATCATTATCAGTCACAGCAATGACGTCAGCATCTCAACAAACTTTGTCAAAAACCGCGTTTCTGGATCGAACTGAATCCGGCACTCTCCATTTCGTTAAGTATCATGGCCTCGGCAACGACTTTATTATGGTATATACATTTCTTCATTTTTTATAAATATGCTGACGTGTCACTCCCTAAATAATTATTACTGTTTGAGCATTGTAATAATTTAACTTATTGAATTAAGGGGTGTTTCCTGTAGCTTATTTCTGGACTTTTGTTTCACTTAGGGGGTGTTTGTTTCGGCTTATATAGCCGGTTTATGGCCTATTTGGTTTTGGGCTTGTGTTTCATAACCTCACATTTTGTGGCTTATTTTGAAACTTTTCGGCTTATATAAGTTTATCAGGACCTAATAAACTTATATAAGTCGATTATTTTTATAAAAATAAGCCACAAAAAGTGAGCTTATGAAGCATAAGCCCAAAACCAAATAAGCCATAAACCGGCTATATAAGCCGAAACAAACACCCCCTTATTTTTCGTAATCCCAATATTTCGGTTTCTATTCTAGGTTTTAAGTCATGATAAGCTAATAAGCTCAAGGTTGTTTTAGCTTTTTCTAAGGGTCATGAGCTTATGAAATTAAGTAAGCCATAAGCTCAGGTTGATAAGCTCAAAATTTAGCTTTTCAAGAGTTCAACTAGCTTATAAGCCGGACTAATAAGCTTAAGCAAACACCCTGTCAGGAAAAGAAGCTGAAAAAATAGGTTTATAAAAAATAAGCTAAAACACTCACCTCCTTAAGCAATAATGCATATTTTTATTAAATGTGGGTTAACGTTATGGGGCATTTTAAAATAGTACGATGGATAAAGGTAGGAGGATATTATTGACTATATGTGCGTGGACTGTGGAGCATTTGTTTTGTGTTATATGTAGTGGTTGTAATATGTTGTTTATGGAAGTTTGGTTGCTGATTAGGTTAATAATCTTGACTCGATGGAGCCGAAAGTGACGCCGGAGCAAGCGGCTAAGTTATGTGATAGGAACTTTGGAGTTGGGGCCGATGGAGTGATATTTGCAATGCCTGGATCAAATGGGACTGATTATACTATGAGGATCTTTAATTCCGATGGTAGCGAGCCCGAGGTTTGTTTCTTTTATGAGATTATGCTGCCTGCGTAGACACTTGTGTATTTCAGTATTTCTAATGTCGATGGGTTACTATTTTCTTTCAAAATATTAAATTAAACCAAACCAGTGTTGTTCATGTTAGGCTGAGACCTGAGCGACCATTTTTTTTAATATCTATTTTTACTGCTAAAAGGTAACTAATAAGTGTAATGATTAAGAGAAACAAATGCCAGTATAAGTTCTGTTTATCTTAACAAGAGCGGTTTAAAGTATCACTGAGATAGCATAGGAAAATAGTTGGCATCACGGGATAGGTGATTTACGATACGTGGCGTGTGGATTGTGGAAATGGTAGCATGAGGTTTATTATTACAGAACTATGAACGGAAAATATGTAGACATGTCAAGATGAGATGGTAATTCATTTGTAGACGATATGTTGGTGAGTCATAGATGTATCCTCTTTTTTTCGGTGAAAAAAGGTGAAAATATATTTGTCATCTCCAATTATATACAAAAATACTACAGACCATCTAAAGCTCATGACATACCCATAGCTATTAGATGACTGCAAAAGAAACGATACTTTGCATGAATACAATCTAAAGAACATACTACCAGTATAGCAACAAGCTTCTGATTTCACCTTTTATTCACCAGGACTACATTTCCCTCAAGTGCATACTATCCATAGCCATTATGCAGATAACATCTTCACAGTCATAGCAATAGACAGAAACACTGAAGGCATCATCCCTCCAAATCACTCCATCCAATCCTCCTGTAGGTATTAAGACTTCCCATCCCACACTACTGATCAACCACAGAGTGCCAACTCCTGGTCACCTCTGTAATATGGACAGGCCTCATCACATCAGGCGAATACCCCTCCTCCATAGACAAACCAATAGCTATAAACTACATTTCCCAATAATCCCTCTCACTTAAACCCCAATGCAGCTACATCCTCACATTGAAGTCTAAGATCAAGCAAAATCAGGCGTCATTTATAGCTAGTAAGAAAGTCCATGGGAATTCGAAAACTGCCTTTTCCCAAACACTCCTTATACAGGCCCACATTCAAATATGACCAGTACAATAGAGTAGTTAGCCCATCATTTGTAGCTAGGGGTGTCAGTAGGGTTGGGTTGACCCGACCTGAACCCGAACCCGAACTCGATAAGGCTTATCGGGTCGGGTTATATCGGGTTTAAAAATCTTATCAGGTTGTTTTGACCCGAACCCGATAACCCGATAGTGTTATCGGGTCGGGTTCGGGTTAGATAATTAGTGTTATCGGGTCAACCCGATAAGACCCGAAGTTCAACATTTATTTATTTTCTCTTAATACTTGGAATGCCTAGTTATGCTACTTTAACCATAAAAGTCATCATCCTTTGTCAATTTCACCATAATTTTAACATCTAGTAATTATAATGGTTTATATAATTTTAAATGGAAGTCTGCAACATTTAGTAATTATGCTACTGCAACATCACTTTTGATCTTTTATGGTGAGGAATTATGATAGCGTATATAATCTTAATATTTAGTAATAACAAGCAATAATGCTTAAACATGTTTATACCGATATCACTTCGTTATACCGATAAAACAAATAGCACTTAGTTACTTCATTATACGGATAAAACAAATAGCACTTATTTACTTCGTTGCTTCATTATACTGATAAAACAAATAGCACAACGGAAACTTCTGTTACATTGCTACTGTAATTGCATTTTCCATACAGCGCATAGGCAAATATACAAATGGTTCAAATTCAATTCGAGATAGATAGTCATGTACATCAGGGGGTGTTTGGGTGTTAGTTGTTTGAATGTTGTTGCAGACTTGCAGCCTACATCAGGGGTGTTTGGGTTAAGTTTGGGCTTGCAACCTGTTCATGTGTCTTGTTTTGCTTTGCAGAAACAACCATCTAACTACGTTTATAAAAAAACGGTTATTTGTATTTCTTTTGTAACTATATACTAGTACTAAATTTGCATCCATTGTTTATAAAGTCTGTAAACAGAGGACAAAAAAGGTATTGGCAAGTTATGTGGTTTGATCCATTTTGACCTGTGGTCCAACCCAACGCCCTCAATATATGTATTTTATCTAGGCTTATGTATTCCTGTCTATATGTAGATATGTGTTTATGTGTGTTACAGTAAGTTTGGTATAAATAAAGATCAATACTATGAATGTATTATGTATTTATGTGTGTTACAGTAACTTTGGTATAAATAAATATCGGTTTTGACATGTGTGTATATGCTATGAATGTATTATGTATTAATAAAGATCAATACTAATACTAATACTAATAAGGGCCTGTTTGTTTAATTTTTTCATTAAGTCGTGTTAATTAACAGATAACTTAATGTGGAGATCCTCACTTTTATCACTTTTTATTTTAAGTCATTTCTTTTGATTAAGTGAAAAACAAACAACTTTTCACATGACTTAATAAATTAAGTTTTTGCATATTAAGTCAATTAAGTTGAATTCAAACACCACCTAAGAGTACTTGATTAATCCTTATATGTTTGATTCCTATCCAACATCAGTAGTACTGGTAGACTACTAGTATTAGTAGTAACTAGTAAGTTTGGTTCATACAGTTTGTTAGTAGTACTAATAATCACTAATATACTTTTTTTTTTATGTTTGATCAAAGTCTAAGTTACATTTGGTAACTGTTAGGAAAAAAAGTCATATTTGGTAATTTATTAGTTGCTCATTTGTAGTATCACCCGATAACCCGAATCACCGACCCGACATAACCCGACCCGATTACAATCCGAACCCGATAACCCGATTCCTTATCGGGTCGGGTTGCGGGTTAGTTTTTTTCTAACCAAAACCCGACTCACCCGACCCGATAAGACCCGGTAACCCGACCCGATAACACCCCTATTTTGTAGCTCACCATCTCAGACTGTATGATTAATGCATTTTTTAATATCCCATATCCCAAAAACCTCTTTAACATCATCTGACATTATTACCTTCAAACTAGCAATCTTCATTTTAAGGATCTCTTCCATAGACTTCCACAGTTCTTCCCAGTTCCTCTTTTTGTTCTGAAACAATCTTAAGTTTCTTTCTTGCCAAAGGAAATACACACTAGCAGCAAACACTAGCTTCTTCACTATAATCCAAATATTCCTCCTGTTTGGCATTGCCACCATTTCTTCAAGCACTTATTTCCAACTATTACTGCTTGTGCTAATCTTACACCTTTGCTTAGCTTTACTCAACACAGCAGTAGAAAATTGACACTGGAAGAACAAATGCTCATGACTATCACTTTCTTTATCACATAGGGCACACCTCATTACTTTGTTTGAATACCATTTTAACAGTCTATCTTGAGTTGGCAATCTTTCATGCATTAGAAGCCATACTATAAAAGCATGTATGGGAATTAAGGAAGGGAACCACACCACATTATACCATTCCACTTCTTCATCTTGATTACTTAAATCCCTCCAAGCTCAAAAAGTGGAACAGAAAGTGTATCCTCTTTGCTAAATGTGGAACAGAAAGTAAGTTTTGATATAATAAAGGTGCTCAAAAAGTGTTTTTTAGCTGAAATGATTATTAGATGCAATTAGGCGAGATAGACTGGTGTGAGTTAGGAATCTTGTTACCATGTCCTGTAGATAATTCCTATGAGCTTCGTTAATCTAACAGAGTTTCAGAATGAGTTACTACTGATGTGAAGCTCTAGTGTCAAAAATTCATGGAGGGGAAAAAAAAAAAAAAAAAAAAAATGGATCCTTACACATCAGATTGTTAATGTAAAGGCTTCTAAAAATGAAGCTCTTCTGCTTCATTTCTTGTTCACAGCGATCTATACAAAAACCACTTAGACTTATCAAACAAGAGTAATACAAACTAAATTTCAAGATTCAACTAGATTGGAGTAGTTGGCTACTGCTTTGAAACATGCAATTAGCCATGTTGGAACTTCGTGTATTCGAGTTAGTTTTTCACTTCCTCCCATAAATGACCCATTCTGCATTCGAAACTGAATTTTCTTATTTTATGGCCTCTCTCTCAGATGTGCGGTAATGGAGTTCGGTGCTTTGCAAAATTTATAGCTGATCTCAATAACTTACAGGGAAAGCAAAGGTATGTTATATTTGAACGTCTTCTTCTTATGAACGTTTGTGCACCATCTAAAGCTTTTCATATCGTTTTGCTTTGTTTAGTACGGAGTATGTTTTTTGTTAGAAGTTCTTGGCTTTTTTGAGTATTTTGTTTGGTGAATGATCGTGTGCATGGTGAATGAAATACATTAAGCAGTCCATGATCTCATAACAAAATCAAACGAATATCTGAAGTTGTAAAGTAGGAAATTTTTATATCAGGTTGCTTATTCTAGCTTGTTTATTGGCCCATTTAGATATTTTATTTTGAGAGGAGAGCCTTTTCTGTGCCGTGAAAGATTTGCTTTATATAAGAGATGCAGGAATAAGCTTCCTAAAGCTCCCCACAGGCTACATATATGATCTTTCATATAGTCGTTTTACATGCAATCTAAGTAATATATTTCTTGCCGTACTAATCAGAATTATGTATAAACTATGTTGAAATTTGGTAGTCGGTTGGTAAGCTTTAGCTGCAAGGTCTGTGTGATCATTGTTTGATGTTTCTTCATGAAAATGCAGTTTCACAGTACATACTGGTGCTGGACTGATCATACCTGAGATACAAGAAGATGGACAGGTAATCGTGCTCTTAATCTCGTGGGATCTTTTTTGGTGTCTTTCTTCTTTAGATGCAACGATTAAGATGAGGAAGCATTTCTTATGATAACGTATCTGCCATGTTTGCTATTTTTGGGGTTATGATCATAACACCATCTTATATAGTATGGTGACAACTTATTTTTGCTACATCACATTTAATCTTGTGATTTCAACATTTTTGTTATTTCAGGTTAAAGTTGACATGGGCGAGCCAGTGCTGAAGGCCTCAGATGTTCCCACTAAAATACCACCAAATAAAGGTGAATCTGTCGTGAAAGCAAAAATTGAAGTAGATGGTGTAAGCTGGAATGTTACATGCGTCAGTATGGGAAATCCTCATTGTATCACTTTCGGTAGAGAAGGAGACGAGGTATTCATCTAATATTTTAATCTTGATTCCATAGGGTAGTTGGATGCCAAGCCAATCAAAAGAAGTAATTAATGGTAGGAAAAGTTACATTTTTATGTATAAATTAAGAAACCACCAACAATGACCTCTGTCCTCTGTTTTTTTATACTATGTTGATATACTCTTTTGAAACAGAATTTGGTGGTTGATGAATTGAATTTGGCGGATATTGGTCCGGCATTTGAACATCATGTGCTATTCCCTGCTCGAACTAACACAGGTCAGCTTCCTTTAGATTTTTAATTTGTTATTCATTCACGGAACAGGAAAAACCTGGAAAGTACTTTCTTTTTTGCCTTTTATTTTCATCACTACAGTATTCATGCTGTATTTACATATTTTTCTGACTCACAGTTAAGGTATCCATCACACCCACAGGCAGACACAAATTACGAACATTTGGTGGAGCCAGTTTTACAAATCATATATGGCTAAAAATTACTTACTGTATTTCACTGCCATTGAGAAGTACTAAAATTATAATTCATCACTGTATTTATCTATATCTTTTCTGATGTTCGGTTAAGCTGAACTTCAGTCAAGTGCATTTGAGAAGTTCTATTACAACCACAAAAACTTATAATTTTGAGTATGTTACTCAGAAAAGACGACCAGCATGTTGTTTGAAATTTACATTATCCACGTCTGGTCTAGTAAAAACATTTTGCCGTCTTTCTTGTGTTATATTTTGTTCTACTTTTGCAGAATTTGTTCAAGTGTTCTCACGCACACATCTGAAGATGCGAGTTTGGGAGCGTGGTGCTGGTTAGTTTTGTGTTCTAAACAATTAAAATTTGTATCCATGTGCAGACATCTTGGACTGGTAAAATGACATCTGTTTAGTTGAATAACCTTGGATAATAAAACCTTATTTATAGGAGCGACCTTGGCTTGTGGAACTGGAGCGTGTGCGTTAGTTGTTGCTGCAATTCTTGAGGGTCGCTCTGAGAGAGTAAGTTTTGGATATCAAATTAAGAATCAATTTCATGTGAATGATTAGAATTTTTAGATCAGTCTCGGTTGTGTTGATGTCTCTGTCTGAATTGACACTTGGTTCCCCACTGTGGTAATTAAGGGTTATGACGATGAACATGTATAAGCGCATAAATACTTACACTTTTTAGACTAATGTTTTCTTGATATCTTATATCATACAGAATTGTACGGTTGATTTACCCGGAGGGCCATTGGAGATAGAATGGAGGGAGGCCGACAATCATGTGTACATGACTGGCCCAGCAGAAGTAGTGTTTTATGGATCAGCACATCTATAAGATTTTTACCAATTGCAACACAATAATCAAAATTTGTGGAAAGGGTTTTGTAGTGTGATTGGTCGCCTGTAACTTATTTCCTCCGTTTTATCTGGTGAACATAATTTGTATGTTTGCAACATCGTTTAATTGTTAGTGGTTACTTACATGTTTTATCAAGGTGAAATTTCAGAGGCTTCAATGTTAGAAGCTTTAGTTCAATACTTGTGTCTTCCTGTCCTCATATAGTCATTACATATAGTTAGATTTATTGATGGAATTTTGCTAACTGTTTTCTCGACATTTTGGTAACATGTTTAGCTGAGTGGTTGAACATGTGAGGAAAAGAACACTCTGAAGGAGTTGTCTCGGTATCAATTCAATTTGGATGGTTAAATGGTGTTAGAAAAATATTTTCAACATGAAAGGCCCGATCTTACATGTGCTAATATCGACATATTGGTAACACGATTAGTTGGACTGGTTGAACACATGAGGAAAAGAACTCTAAAGAAGTTGTCTCGGTATCAATTCAATTTGGATGGTGAGATGGTGTTAGAAAAATAATTTCAACATGAAAGGCCCAATCTTACATGTGCTAATATCGACATATTGGTAACACGATTAGCTGACTGGTTGAACACGTCAGGAAAAGAACTCTAAAGGAGTTGTCTCGGTATCAATTCAATTTGGATGGTGACATGGTGTTGTAAAAATATTTTCAACATGAAGATCCTAATCTTACATGTGCTAATATCGATATATTGATAACATGATTAGCTGACTGGTTGAATACGCGAGGAAAAGAACACTCTAAAGGAGTTGTCTCGGTATCAATTCAATTTGGATGATGACATTGTGTTAGAAAAATATTTTCAATATGAAGGGCCCAATCTTGCATGTGCTAATATCGACATTTTGGTAATACGATTAACCGACTGGTTGAACCGTGAGGAAAAGAACACTCTAAAAAAGTTAGGGGTGTTCATCTGTTCGGTCATTAGGTTGTTTGGTTTATTTGATTTGGTTAGTTCGGGCAAAAAATTTTTTTTGGGTAAAACCGAATCAAACAGAATTCAACTTGGATTAAACCAAACCGAATAATCGAAAACTGAAACGAATAACCCGAATTAAATAATTTTAATTATTTATTTATATATTTTCACAAAAAAAATTTCAAGCTTAAAAAATGTTATATTTATACTATAAAAGAGTTTTGATGTTTTTATTTTGAATATAAATATATAAGATATATATATATATATATATATATATATATATATATATATATATATATATATATATATATATATATATATATATATATATATATATATATATATATTTATGTGAAATTGGTTTTCGGTTTGGTTCAGTTTCATTTTGTCAAAATCATAACCGAATCGAAAACTGAATATTTAATTCGGTTCGATTTATTTTGGCAAATTCAATTCGGTTACAAATTGGGTTTGGAATTTTTCGGTTCGGTTCAGTTTCAGTTTTTGTGGGTGAAACCCAAATTTTTTGCACACCTTAAAAGGAGTTGTCTTGGTATCAATTCAATTTGGATTGCGACATGGTGTTGAGAGAGAGAGAGAGAGAGAGNAAAAAAAAAAAAAAAAATCAACATGAAGGGCCCAATCTTGTTACATATGATAATAATACGCCCAACAAGAGTAGAAACCTGCATGATTAATGATTAGCGTCCCTATAAAATGTCGCTACAAACAAGTGAACAACATGATAGCTGCCAAAAACGTCTATGAACTTGGACGTCAAAGGTTATACTTTCGAGTTCTATGAACTCTATTAACATATGAAACGTAACGTCTTATGTTTATGTAAAAGGAACAACTTTATGGACATCGACATCTTGTGTAGTAGTCAAGTGAAAGTAGCTCGGGACTACAGGAAAGAAAAAAAATATATAAACATGTAGCAATATCACTATAAATTCGTATATGTAGTTTGCTTTATGTTATGTTGCATATCAGCTGCATATGTAGAATTTTCCAACTTGCAGTCAGTTTTAGTTTGGTCCAAGGACATTTTAATTACAAGCAAATAAGTCTAGAATCTAGATCATTTGTTGTTCCTTATTTCAATTGGAGCAAGGTGAAGTGGTATGGTCATATGCTTTTCCAAGAAAATGACATGAAAATGATGGTAACTTACTGATGCATATGTACTTGTTTATGTTTGATAACGAGTAATTTTTGACCACGCTCCGCCGCGGGTATGAAGTGACATTTTAGTCTTTTAACTCTTTGAATTCAACCCGGTTTTCTATTAAAAAAAACCAAACCTGACCGGCTTTCAAGAACTGGGTTGACCCGGGTCACTTAAAACCCGGCGGGTTTAACCGGGTGTCGAGAATTAACTTGTTTTATTTAAGAAAAAAACATGAAAAAAACCAAACCCGGCCGGGTTGACCCGGGTCACTTAAAACCTGGCGGGTCTAACTGATTCAACCGTTTTTCATGACCCAGGTTAATATGACCATTTTTTTTGCCAAAACTGGTTCAAAAGCCAGCAGGGTCGAACCGGGTTCAAAACGTTGCTTATACAACACCATAATTATAACAAAAGTTAACAATGCCACTAACAACAATACAAAATTTTTCAAGATGATAATTTTCGTAAGAGTTATAAAGCTATACAACAAAAGTCACTATCTGATAGAAAAGTAAAATAGAAGAAAGTTGAGAAAAAGCTTAAAGAAATATAACTAACACATCAAATTTTAAAGAAACATAGCTACTTTACCACTGGACCAAGACCCTTGTTATGTCTTGTAATGCAAATCCATTTATTTACTGCATTAAAAATTCTGTAAAAGACAAAGATTTCACTGTGAATCCCCTCACAAACCATTTTCTCGTAGAAAAAGTGTATAATATTTAAAATGCTTTTGTGGGTAAGTTTGGCAAGATTTTATTAGCCTTCGAATGTACTTGGTTAGGTAATTTTTCATGATTCATGATGCACAACTTTTTGAACACAAGAGCATGCTAGTGTTCTTGTGTGTACGAAACTTTAAAGACTTTGTAAAAGTTTACTTGACTTGGTAAAGTCATCGGTAGATAGATTATAGATATAAAAAAATTTCGATAGAGATCTTTTAAAGGTAAAGTGCTTAAAGCTCCAGTTGCTTCTATTGTTAAGTGGAGTTGGACCACCAAGTCTTCAAAGATTAAGAATGTTTAGCTTACTACACCAAAGCTAACACTAATGCTTTTTTATTCTGATACAACCAAAAAGTGTATGCATATGTCTAAATTGCAGACATATTAAACCTGGAAATTGCAATTAACTATGCAACGGTGATCCTACAGCGAAAGTCAAAATAGTTTTTTATTTAAATCTGTAATCGAGAAAGTATGAAGTCCCAACTCATACAAATTCTAAACTTCTTATGTATAAATCATGTTTAAATTGGATTGAGTGGTTTAATAACCCGTGTAACACTCTTTCCTCCCCTTGTATCCTTCCTTAGCGCCTTACTGGTTAGTTTTACAATTGCAGTTCAAAAATAAATAAATATGGCTACTAATAATCTAATACCAACACATCTGATCATTTCCGTGTAATCTAGCTTCTTGCTAGTTGTTTTCTTTTATATAAATCGCCGTTCAAAAAAAAAAAAAAAAAAAAAATACCAACACATCTGACAACAATTATATCGAAGTCGATCATCCAAAAGTCTGGCTTTGGCTGATGACGAGACATGAATTTGTCTTTCATTAGGTAGATGAAAGGCGTATACCTTCTACATATATATAGACACACAAACATTTCATCGTTCGTACAAAGAACTCTCGTAGCACTAAAATTTATCTAGAGAATAATGAAATCGACCAATGCGTATAAAAACAAACTTCGCTTCTTCAATATATTTGCACATTCCAACTTGGAATAATTTAACCAATTTAAAATGATCTAACACCTCTAAAATTAAGTCAAACTCCAAGATGAACTAAAGTAATGCAACTTGCCACTAATAAAAACAGAATGCCACACAATATATTGAATTTGCGATCATGTTACGACATGGATATGATATATACAACTAGCAGAAACTGTTGATATTGACCTCTCTCACTTATAATATGAGACATTATTGCAACTTGCAATTAACTAGCTGAGACATAACCTTCCCATAAAGATGGAAGCTTTGTTTCTCCAATCATAGAACTAATCAAGCATTATGAAATTAACTTTGGTCACCCACTATTTACATGTTATTATTATATCAACTAACATAACATCAAGTACATTAATTAACTTAAAGATTTGTCCAATAAAAAACCATACTTTAGATTTTATAACTAGTGTAATGGTTGTGTTATTCACAAGCGAGCAACAAGTCCCTATTGAGCATAACCACGACCGAAGTTCAAAAATTAGGATATTCATATAGATTCGGATCGTACGAAGAGGTTTTTATCATAAAGAAGCATGATAAAACCCAAAAATATGGTGGCTGAAATATGGCAAAGAGTAATCTAACAAGAATATGCGAATAAGCTAAGAATTCTCAACTAGTTCCATAAAGGATCATTTATGTTTAAAAAGAGGCAATCTTCATGCCAGCTTATACTACAAATGAATGTTCTAAGCATTTTTTAACTTAAGCATTTCATTTATCAAATTGTACACTCATATTGCTCAAATTTGCTGAAGGAAAATTGTTTCGTGTCCACTGTGTTTCTTATTAACACAGACTCAACATTTATCGATGGGATCTAACATCATCAGTCTTGTCTAATTTACGGAAGAAATGTTTATGATTATCATTAAACCGCCCATTATTCCAACTAACTATTGGAAATTAGTGCTTTTAATCTCCACTAAATCAAATTTAATAATGCGATCTTGAGCAAGTTCATTGGATTTAAATGTTGAGTGCACATTTCATGTAAGAATGTCTTAAAAATAAACCAAAATAAAGATATACTTTTGCAACTTGTTTGTCTATTTCTTCACCATTCGTATATGAAGACATCGAATATATTCCTATAATTTTCACAAATAAAACAAATGGTAATTGGCAGTCCATGAAATAACCTTTTTGTTTGTTCTTGGGTTTTATATTTAGTTTCAAATATTAAAAAAACCTATCTTCATGCAGCTCTAATCTGTAATTTTTAATTTGCATATTCAAGATCTTCAAAAAGCTGTAATACAAAATGAATAACAGTACATTACATAAACAACAAATTATTACTTAAGAACATTAAATTATACCAAAAAGAGAAGCCATTAGAAGAGAAAAACTCCAATTTTAACACTTTTAATTTCTTTAATCGATATTGCTTGTTCAAGTAATTGTGATACTAATGCTAATGGACAGTACTATGTGTTGCAACAACAAACGGACGATGAATAATAACAATCAGTTTATATTACTAATGTATGATTGTTAAGCTTTTAACTAACAACCAATTATAGTTGTTTTAATTTCTTTTGTCATAAAGGGTGCACTACATGCAATTTAATTAGCTAGTGCTTGATTGTCTTAATTATATATAGAAGTATTGGCTTGTTTTTCATTAGACATTATGACATTATTTAACACATATACATAATATTACATGCAATCATGCATGAGAAAATTGTTTGGTTATCATTCATCACTAGCTTCAATCCATGAAAGACGATGTCATTGCTTATGAAAATTTCATATTATTATAAAACTTGCGGTGAAAGAAACATTAGTAGTTATTGTCATTTAAAATAGTGATCCTAATAATGAAGCATATCTTACACTCTAGAGACATCATACTAGAACCCAATCAGAAAATTGTGATTAAGTTTTTTGTGAGCTTTAACTTAAAAAATTGACATTGGTATCATTATCCCAATTGGTCCCCAAGCTATGTGAAATAACAAATAACTAAATGTCTAATCATTCTATTTTTGTATTTGTTCATTCACTTTTTCCTTATAAAGATAGTGCCCTAAACATATAAAAGGAAATAATAATGGAGCATGCGAGATCACCAATAGAACACCATAGTCGGTGTATTATAGGCACATAACTATTAAATAAATTTTGACAGAAATGTGCAACATTTTGTTGTACAGTTTATTGTTTCTAATGAGATTTATAAGACTAGCAATTTGATCGTCTTATAACCAAATCAAAACGTCTCGTATTTGCTAGTGAAAATAACTTGAAACTATCCATGTACTGGTGAGTTCAAACCTTGTGAACTAGTCGGTTAAAAAGTCGTAAAAAATGGTTACCAAAACAAAAACTTGAAACCAATATCAATGCTAATGTTGCTTTCTTAGTGCTGATTGCTGAATATCACATTTAGATCTAACATTGCTAATTTATTGTTCTAGGTTACTAACTAACATCATACTTTATGATCCAATTATTGTTTTTCTTCACAAAGTGAAAATATATTCTTTGCGATTTAATGCATATTTTTTTTTAGATTACAAGTGTAGTTATGGGAATAAAGTGGAGTATCAAATAATTGAAGACCCTACAAAATGCTTAACCATAATTGTTTCATTCTTTCTGCTTTTTCATCCCATGAAACACATGATTAGAATTAAAAAAAACTCTCCTTAATCATGCTTACAAAAGTACAACAACTAACACCATTATATCCCATTTGATTGGACAAGAGATGTTCTATGAATGTAGTTTGATGTCTAATATGTCTTTTAATATAAGTTATTTGATTATTGTTTAATTACTTACGTAGTATAACACTTCTTAAAGAACAAATTGAGTGTACATGTGAAGTACAACTGATTTGAAGTACAAATACCTGAATTATACTTTTGAAAGAGAATCCTTCTGTAAATGGAAATGTCGTGTATTTGACTAATACGTAGTACATTTATTTTGAAAACTTCATAAGCTCAAAACTTATGTCTTTGTTGATAAAGAAGTTGGTTTGTTTTTTTCTTTCTTTCTTTAATTTGTGAAGAAGCTACAGATATGACCTTAGAATTCGAAAAATAATAATAATAATAATAAATAAATAAAATGTCACACTTCGAGTCTTGATAGCTTATACTCCGTATATGTGTAGAATATAATGCTTTATATATAAGTTTTTAATAGTCGTCTATCAATATTTTATTATCAAGGTATCTATTTTTCAAAGGTATTGTCAGTCAAGGTACTACTTTATTTTGACAAAAAATGTTGAATAATTTACATCACAACCAATAACGAGCCAATAACATGGTGAATTTTGGAACATATATACAGAGTTATAGAGCTCAATTGGAGAGCATCGATGCAGACAATGTTAAGAATGGATTCATGCATTATTAATAACTTTTTGGAAAACTGGATGTTAGTATGTTACATTGCTTTTATAAAGACAAATATTATAGCATATTAGCATTCGTTTATTAATGTATTCGTGATCGTTGGTTCATTCCGGTAAAAGAACACTATTCACACTTAAATGACATCATGCATGATCAAACCAAAATCATCCTCTTTCATTGTTTTATTGATTAGTTTATCGCGTGTCTAATGTGTAGAATAATTAAATTAATACCCTAATCGCACTATTTTCATAATAATTAGGAGAAGTTGAGATAACTTTGATTAGGTTTAATTAATATATAGAAACAAGCTAGAATGTTGGGTGATGGAGTCTCGTGCAATAAGATGATTAGTTGCATGTACTGTACATTCAACGTGCTTTGCATGTGAATTCTATATTTTAGTTTTCTCCTTTCCACTCCATGCTAAAAGAGAAACCGCTAGCTCTTTTGACGGTCTTTATTGATCGATATCACGGCTAACATAGAGAATGTAAGTCACGGCTAACTTATGGTTTCCGTTTACACTACATGTCCACCAATATAGAAACCCCCAACCAAAATTATCATAGTTTGGCTTCGAATAATAATCAAGCCGGTACCTGTTCCCATACAAATGCAACAATTTTAGTACGGAATAGATTATTTGGACAAAGACGTAACTTGATGATGAATGATTAATTAGATCTTAATATAAAGCTGAATTTCAAATAGTGTGACATTAGATTACATGTTGTAATGTTGATCACAACTCATGTTTACTGTTAATGATAACCATGTATTTTGCATTAAACGGACTACGTAAGCGTATTACTACACATTTTCTTACATTTCTATTTTCCAAATATTACAAAAAGTGTAGTCGCAAAAAGGGATGTGCTTATAAATTTCTTATAATTTCTGAGTAAATATGAGTTGCACGTGATACTATGTATTAATACCCCTTATTTTTCTCGGCTTTGTGATTCACACGGGAATACGTTGCGAGAATGGTTCCTTTAAAAATTTTCATTCTCCGTCTTTCTTTACTTTTACTAAAGAATGGAAATAATAGGATGAGAATGGAATGATAAGCCCTCGTTTCCATTCTCCGATGCTAACAAACATGGGGAACCATTCTTCTTTCCTTTGGTTTCCTTTCCATCATACCAACTATACATGGGACAAGCTGCATTGTGTATTAATTTGATTATCACCAAAAGAAATTTGCGTTAGTGACACCAGCAAAAGTGTCACTATGTAAATAACGTCACTAAAGATTGAAATTTATCAAAGTAAAGAGCCATTAAATTTCATGTTTTCTCAAACACTTAAAACTTTGAAAGTTAAAGTTTTACCTTTAAGAGTGCTGGGTACAATTCATTATATATGCACGTTATAAGGTCATTTTGGTGTCTATAACATTCCTATAACCGTTATAGCTGCAATGCATGTGCATGTTTAGATACACCGCCAAGAATATAACGAGCGGTGTGTGTTTATGTTTTAACTTTTTTTTTCCATCTTTTTAGTGTAAATTAAATGAAAAGTATGATCCCATGTTTTTTTTGGGTAAAAGGTCAAAAGACCCGGTAAATATATTACTCCAAAAAACGTTTAAGTACAAAGGATATGAGTGAATCTCATATCTCAGCCCGTTACATAGGCCGGAAAGCTTACATAACAAGATACTTCCTATTCTCTAAACAAGAAAATAAATCACTACTCAAAAGATAACATTAGACTCCTACGAAAACAAAATTACTTCCTACCAAGGCCTTGGAGTTTAGTACCATACATGTCATAAAAAGTATCCAAATTTCCTGGAAGATTGTATACCTGATCCGCATAGTCATCATAATCATAGTCAACATAGTCATCTTCATATGTTAAATGTGAAAAAAGAAATCAAGAGAAAAAACCCTATGGCGACTATCCCTAAAAACCGATTTTTTTTCAATCGTTCTTTCTGCCTTGTGATTCCTATATCGTTTAACTATCTTTCTCTGGTAGTACCTTCGGATTACTGCTAAGAGAAGGTCTTAATCGATTGCAGTTTCACTTGTGTAGGAATACGATTTTAATTTAGGGTTTCGCTATTGTTCTCTTGTCCTGTGTCGACTGGTTGTTTGCTTCAATGAGGGTCGAGTGCTTTGGTCTTGATTAATCTAAGGGTTTCGTTCCTCAATGATCGGTCAATCCACTGGTTGTTGGTTTTGTTAGGGTTTTTTCCATCATTATTAGTTTTGTTTTAGTTAGGGTTTTTTTGTTCCGTGTTCATTGTCTATGGAGAAAGTTGATCGTGGACCTTCCATGGCTGCTAAGGCTAATTCACAAGGTTCTAATGCAATTCAAGCTGCTATAACGCCTGTTATAGGGCTTTCCGATGTGCCACTAGGATCTAATGTAAATCAGCAAGCTAGTGCTATGCAAGCTGCTATTGGGAGTGTCACTAAGGATGCTAATGGTAAGTCTTTTGCTGATAGTGGTTCTAAAACAGCACCTACATTGTCATATGCTTCGATGTTTAAAACAAAGAATTCGTTTAAATCCGTTAATATATGTGAATTGCATAATGAGGAGCGTGTGGAGGGTGCTCATGTTACAATTCCAATGAAAGAAATTAATGAAGTTTCAGCGAGGTTTGCTAACACACTATATGGGTATTTTATTGGGAAACGGCTTGCTTTCCCTATTGTGGAGAATTATGTGAAGAATACATGGGCTAAATTTGGTTTGGAACGTGTTATGTTAAATAATGGGTTCTTTCTTTTTCAATTCTCCACAAAGGATGGTATGGATAAAGTGTTCGAGTCGGGGCCATGGTTGATTCGTTCGATGCCTATTTTCCTAAATATGTGGACCCCTAATACTACGCTTGCTTAGGAGGAAGTTATTTCAGCCCCCGTATGGTTGAAATTACATAATGTTCCTATTGTTGCTTATACGGAGGTGGGATTAAGTTTGATTATGACTCAAATTGGTAAGCCTATTATGTTGGATTCCTACACCAGTTCTATGTGTGTTAAGTCTTGGGGTCAGAATTCATATGCTCGTGCTCTTGTTGAAGTATCATCTCTTGACGTGTTAATGGATCATGTGGTTGTGGCTATTCCATTTTCTAATGGTTTAGGTCATTCGTTGGTGCGCGTTGATATTGAATATGAATGGAAGCCGCCGCGATGTGCTTCGTGCAAAATCTTTGACCATAATGATGCCGCATGCCCTAAGAATGTTAAACAGCATAGTGTTCATACTAATGTTGATGAGGAAGGATTTGTAGATGCTACTAAACGTAAAGGTAAGGGTAAAGAGCCAACTCATGAGAAGGTTATTGACGGCGTTCTATTTTCGAAACCTAGGGTTACATTGAATTATCGTTGGCAGCCAGTTTTGAAAAAGAAAGTGGGATCTGATGGAGCGTCGTCTTCAAAAGGTTATGGCAATAACAAGGTTCCTTCTGTTCCTAAGGATGTTTCTAAGGACGAACTATTGGATAAACAAGCTAAAAGTGATGCACATAAGAATGCTAGTGGCCCTAATGTGCATGCTGCTCAAGATCGACGTGTTAATCAAGCAAAGAGTGGTGTGCATGCTCCTAATAAGTATATTCATGATGATCTTAGTGATATCATCACTAAGAACCCATTTGGTGCTCTTTGTGATGAGGTGACCAGTTCTGAATTGGGCCCTGAGGTTGTGTCGTCGCAAGGGGAGCAAAGCGGGAATGTAATGGAGATTGATAGTGACCATGAGGTTGATGAGTCTATTGAGTTTGGTAAGCCTAATACCCCTATTGCCGAGAAAATTGATAAGCTTGAAAAGCTTATTATTGATGGGAAAGGTACGCTTGTGGATGATAGTGGGAAACCTGTTCCGGTGGTTGATGGTCTTAAGAAGGGAAACCCATTCTCTAAGGTGGGTGATATGGTTGTCTCTGATAGTGATGATGAGGTTTTTGAGCATAACGATCCTATGAATAATTACTTGTCATCAGCAGGAGGATATAACGAGCCTGAAGGTTATTTTTCTGATGATTATGCTGCACAGGTCCTTGACTTACCTGGGCAATTGGAGGAATATAACAAGCTATTCGATTTTAAGGTTCTAGGCAGGTCGAGGAAGTAATCCATTATGTGGATCTGTTTCAGTATTTTTCTTGTTTTTTCTTTTCATGGGTTGTTCTAGTTGTTGATAGCTAGTTGTTCATTTATGGCATGTCGTAAATGATCTAGTGGTTGTTCAAGCGGTTGCTTGAGGTTAATGTGGTATTTCAACCACATTCCATTATACTTTAAACGTTTCTTTGGTTAATATATTTTGCCAGGGTGGAGATCCCTTTACCCAAAAAAAAGTAAAGTATCTTACTATTTTAGGCAACTAACCCAACTGAACACATGGTGATCAACCAACTTTTTTTTCTTCAGTTTATGACGTTAACCCTTAAAACTTAAGTTAGCTGGCAAAACATTTATTAAAGTCCTAATGTGGGATCATTTAGATTTACGGACAGCTAGAGGCTGGCTGTTGTACTTCCACACTAGATAAATAGAGTGACATGCTTATGTCAATTGGACCCACTAACAGAATGACACTCTTAAGTTTCGTAGTCAGCCATAGTCATTATTACACTTTGATTATTTCTTAATTTTTGCTTAATCTCTAATTAATCATCACAAAACTTGACATATAAACCATAATAAAAACAAGTTGTCTAGCTACCTACATATATACGGTACGGCTGGTAGTTCATTTGTTATTCATCAGTTTCGTTACATACACTCTATATTCACTACAAAGAAATGCCTTTCTAGTGTTACAAAATTGTGACACAGAGCCGCGTGTCTCTAATCGATCAGTGTTATGTATCGCATGGATACTAGGTTAAGGATTTAAAAAGGTTAAGGTTATGCATTGTTAGCTTTGGATGAGGCGAGTTCAATTAGTGCATTATTCCATAATCTACAAGTAAAGACGTGCCTGGACTTATAACTTGAAATTCTACAGATCAGTGTGACGATTCCTATAGGGATCATATAATGAAACTTTAGATTATAACTATATAAGCTTTTAATTAAAAAATCACGACTTAAGGAGACATTATGGTTCGTTCCGGAACCATATCATTTTTATATTTTTTAACATGTTCATACTCTTGTGTAGTCGTGTTCATTGTTGTTTTTATATACAGACATACAGTTGATGATATTATATACAGAACTTCTTATATAAATTTTCTTCTTGGAGGTATTACTGCTAAGGTTTGGTCCTTCAATCTAGAGTTCTTTTCCGCTATATATAGCTAGTTGTATAGATATAGTACTCATGAAATGTGATATTGGTATTAATGTGCGTTAATAAAGCCCATATTATTTGTAGTCAGGGATGTAATTTGGTAAAGTTTTGGCAGTGACGTACATTCTTAATTTCCATAACAATCACAAAATTTACAACAGATAAGACATTTGCACAACACGCCAGACCATTGGGTAGAAAGTTAGATTTAGAGACTTACGTGCATGGGGTTAAAGTGTACGAGGGAAAAAAAGCAATGACTAAAATGTGGATCCTTTGTTGATGCAACCTGATGAAACCTAGATGTGTGAATTACGGTAAAATAAAACCAAATAGAAAGGTGTAAAAAAGCTCTTCAAGGATCATCGGTTTTGGGGAAACGATAGAGAAATTTAAGGAGTGTGCTACTAGAAATTGCTGGACTATACAGAAAAATTTCTTAGTTTTCCATTTAAAAAAAAGATTGGGATCTAATTTTTCACAAAACACATAAAACGCGTTCATATGATATTGTTATTTATTTTGAAGAAAGAAGTGGGTTATAAGACAAATAGTACACAAAAAATGTGTTTTTTAATTTCTGTTTTTTAAGTAGAAAATGAAAATATTCTATTTTGTGGAGAATTCAATTAGAAACTTTTAATTTGAATACAATCTTAATTTTTCCTTGTTTTGCATGTACAAAATAATTTGTGGAAAGACAAAGAGTGGTTACTTCTAACTAAACGAACCCTATCTTAAATCTTGAATGCATTCAGCATTACAGATAACACTAGATTATGATTTATGTATCCCCTAGCCTAATTATAAAGTTGGTTCAAATGCAGAAATCAACTACAAAATGTATTCGGTTAAAAAAAAATAATAATAATAAATAAATAAATAAATAAAACTACAAAATGTAGTGATTGTGACATCTCAACTTCTGATAAGGTGGACCATGATTTGACCATAATTCTTTTTTGCTATGGGAGAAAATGATCTGCAGACGTGTGGATACATATAACCACAAACCCTAAGGATATTTGGAATTTCTTATAGAAACTGTTTATCTGTTTAATGTGTTTAGATATACGAGAGCACAAACAATTACAACAAATTAATGTGAGAATTATGCGAGTTATTAAACCACTCTATCCAATTAAGGTTCCTTTCTTGTTCCTGCTCGATATCCAAGTAATTGAAGACAGTTTGATGTTGTTAAGGAGGAGGGGCCATTCAGAAGAAAAAAAAAGAAAAAGAAATGAATAAAAAAAGATATACGAGATAAGAAATGCTAAAGGTGTTTAGGTTTGTTTATGGATAAATCGCACAAAAGTTATTACACTTTCTATTTTTGAATTTTAGGTAGTCAATTTTATTTTTCTCAATTTCGGGTATCAAGTTAGCTTTTTGCAATGTATCGTATTTTCGACTTTTTGAAACATGTTAACTCATTTTTCGACTGAAATGGGTATTTGATGAGATGTATATTGTTATAATTAAACATTTAAAAGTCATTTCAGCTAATATCATGACCGGCAATTAATCGCATTTGAAAATTCGAGAAAACCTTAAGATGCACAAAATATAACTTAGATACCTTTTGAGAAAGAAAAAGTTGAGTACCTAAATTTCTAATTGATCTAAAGTATGATCTTTTTTTGCGATTTGCTCTTTATGGAGACTTCTCATCATTTGATTATCTGATAGAGATAGTCTGCGCGCTTTGTCTAATCAAGTTTGGAGTTGCTTACTACTAACTAATTTAAGAAAACTAAGCATCAACAGATTTTATAAGAAATTGCAAAACTTCTTTAATTAAGATTGTGTCAAATTTATGGTTAAAGAAAATGCATGCTTTTTATATTTGATTGATCCAGTACACCAAATTAAGTTATTGGTAAAACTTTAAATTGAAGACTAAGCTACTATATGTATATACATGCTTAAAATTTATTTCTGGTCTCGATCAAGTAATTTACAGAAAAACATGTGACAGTACAAGAACACCAATTCAAATCAAATAACACTTGCAGCACATATATTTTACAGTTTCCAGCTCTAGTTTATAACTATAGCCTTTAAACATTGCCACATTATTCTTATAGTTACCTTAATTCAGATACCATAGGACGTGCATACTATACTATATGTGTATAGCTATCTCAAAATCAATAATTCCACAAGTCACTATGATCTACGGAGTTTCCTGTTTCCATCTCCTCGCTAACAAAATTAAGTCGGGGAGGGCTAAGAAGCATCCCTTCAGCCATATTTGCAAGCACATTGGGCATATCGAATATCATATCTTCATCCACAAATGCACCACCTCCAATCAGCGGCTGTTCATCTGTAACCACAGCCCCACTCTGACCTTGACCATGACCATGACCATGACCATGGCCATGGTCATAACCAGCCAAAAATGAATCCATTGCTGCTCCGGCTGCTGCAGCCGCACAAGCAGCGGCAGCTTGGATGTCACGTGGAGCATTAGAAGCCGGTATAGGCAATGAAGAAGCTGTGTCTGGGAAATTAAGCTCAGCATCTCCACCCTTGAGTGCCAATGCTGCAACATCATAAGCTACTGCTGCCATTTCTGGAGTAGCAAATGAACCAAGCCAGATACGATTAGGTGATTTTGGCTCTCGAATTTCTGATACCCATTTTCCACTACTTCTTCTTTGCCTCACTCCCCGATACTTGACGGCTTTTCCAGAAAAGCTAGCAGAAGGAGAAGGAGTATCATTTTTCGACATTCTGTTTCGTAGTCAAACAATTTACTTGAAAATAAATAACTGTGTTTGATGATGAAGATAGTCACCATAGCCATGCATATATATAGGAATCGATCACAGCCGATTTAGGGTTTAATTTTTTGGGTGGCAATTGCAAACCAGTAGGAGATGAACTGCCTTTTGTGAGGCTTTGAGGTGTAAGGCAAAAGTTTGTTGGATATAGTTCTAAAAACCATATGCATGAATGTCAATCTGAGAATAGTAGTTGAAATATATGTTTAGGGGCAGTTTCTGATCTTAAAAGGTTTGATATGATGCCATGATGGTTGATACTTGATAGGCACTTGGAAAATTTCACTTCACCACTTCCAAACTTAATTGGATTTTCATATGAGCCCTTTTACCATTACTTTATATGTTTTACTACACAAATAATTAGGTGTGTTTCTAATTAGAATTAGTGGTTCTAAACTTGCACAGAATTATAACGCTCGTGTCTTTCAATTAATTTGTTAGCACCCAAAGTATCTAAAAGAAAATTGTATCCACACAAGATATGGGAGTGAAACTCAAGTTGAATGTCTTGATAGGATTTTTTTTTACAATTGCCCACCTTGGAGCGAAATGTAGATTACACAATAGTTACAAATGAATTTGTTAATTAATTCTTACATTGCTCCATTGTTGTTAGACAGTTTTACTGATCTCAGACAATTGAATTTCCGTAATTGTATAACACCTTATGGTTCTTTTCTGAAACGCAAAGCATAAATTAAACTAGCAAGGAGCTTGGGCCTAAAACCTTATAGTTAAAATATCATACAATCAAATAAAAAAAAATAATAATAATAAAATAATAATAATAAAATAAAAATAAAATAAAAAATAAAAATAAAAAATTACTGTCATTAGATTATTATGGGGTAAGGAAAATGGGAATTGTTATTTCAGTTGTCAGTTTATATATTTATAGTGTATGGATTCAGAAGTTAAATAATTTATGACGCCATGCACATTTTGCTTGACCATAAATTGACAGACTTGCATGGAGTATGGCCTTGCCCCTATTGTTGGAATAACATAGACAACTCTTTGTTGCACTATTCTAGCTAAAATGGTCTCGATTTTCTAAGTATGTTAAGGCTCCATTTGTCGAAAAAATTTCACTATTTTAAGAAAGACGTAAGACTACGTCTGTATTGAAAGCTTAGCTTAGTTAATTCTTCATGGTGAACATGCATCACCTTGACTACTCGAGACAGAAGTCTGTCGCACACATCTAATTTGTAAATAGTTAACGTCTCACTGCTTATCTAATAGGTAGTGTAGCTAGCCTTTACGTCTTTTGCATAGTAATAGCACAATTCACCTTTAACTATTAAATTTTCACGTTTCACCATTATTTTACAAGATTAATGTAATTAATGTTTTTATTCGCTATAATTTTCTAATTTTTTTAACGACGAAAATTTCTTGAAAATTAGCATGGAGCTTTAAAAAAAACAAGTGAAGATTGAATTACTAATCCAGTTAGTCAACATGTGCGATAAAGCTCAATAGCATCACCAACGTATATTTCCTTGGAGATTTTGGGTTGAAACAATTACCATTCACGCAGCACCACATTATTGAGAAAGTGGCCGGGTTGAACTACAACATTAAAACAGTTGCCATTTATAGGTTAACTTGGGTTACTCTACGTACTATATTTTTATAGAGTTAAACATTAAAAGGTTAGGCATTCTAAGAGATTCAATTGAATTCTTTTTTTAAAAAATTGAACATAGAAGATTATTGACATTCTAAGAGATTGAATTGAATATAAGAAAAGATGGTAGGTGCTAGGTGGTATGGAGTTTGAGTGTTTTTGTAGATTTTGTGTAACACACCGAGGGGAACACTATATTGAACTTGCGGGCGTGATGGACCCACTTCACAAGAGTCCATTATCAATATATAGTTCAATACATGCATATCCGCGTTGCCGCTCCCGTGTACGTGTTCGGCTGTTGAACCTTTTTTCTTTTTCTTTTTCTTTTTCTTAATCAGAGTTCTAGCTTTTTATTTCTTCTGTTTTTTTTTTCAAAGTGATTGTGATTCGACGTCTATAACATTTCGTACCCCTGAAGTCTCAATTATGATTAGGATTCGGGACACTAATTGAGGTATGTGTAATTCATAAAAGAATAAAATCGAATATTGCAGTTAAAAGTCTCTATATAGTATAGATTATAAACCTAGCATTACATTTTCATCTATCACAGGCAAAATTGACTCCTCCATATGATCCACTTATGGCGTGTGTAAGAAGATCAACTCAAATTGCTTAGACGGCTACATATATACTAGACCGAATGGCTATGTACATGTATGTGGAACATTGAAAGTATGATGAGCGTATGTGGGATTTCCATGCACTCCCGATAACAAAATTTGCAGTGCGTTTTATGACTACTGCTCACCACTGTTGCCACCTCCGTACAACAATAGTTTATCCCTCAACCATTGGCGCAACTTGAGCATTCTTTACTAGGAGGGCTAAAGCATAACTCTTAATAACTATGATTAATAACCATCAAGTTCCCGAAGAAACGTAACATTTTTTAAAATACATATTGGTGATTTTGTGTAATCAATTATTTTATGTAATTACGATTTACTACAGACTATATTATGTTTGGATATGAGTTATGGAAGTGTGCAGTGCACACTTCTTTGAACTAACATGTTTTCGACCACGACAAAGATGTGGGGGTCAAGGGGAATCTATAAAGTCGAAATACTTTATTCGGAAAGTGTTCATATACGATTCAAGCAGATATCCAAGATTATCATTGCACCCTAACACCCGAATAAAGTATTTTGTGATAATCATGGCTGGTGGAGATAACGTGCAGGGGATGACTACAAAGATTGAGAAACTCGATAAGTTTGAAGAAATTGATTTTAGACGATAGAGAAGAAGATGCATCTCCTTTTAACAACATTAAAGGCTGGGTATGTTTTGTCAACACCTATGCATTGTTGGAGCATGATATGGTTGAAGAAATCAGACGTAGGTCGAGGTGGGAGAACGATGACTACATCTGCAAATGATACATACTAAACTATATGTCTGATCCCTTGTTTGATATTTAGCAGAGCATGGAATCGACAAAGGAGTTGTGGGATTCTCTTGAATCCAATTCCATGGCAAAGGATGCTTCTAGTAAGAAATTCCTTATAAGTAATTCCAATAATTACAAAATGGTCAGCTTAAGGACTGTCATGAATCAATTCAGCGAACTCTTTAGAATTTTTGGACAATATACACAACACAATCTGAAAATGGAAGAATCAATATTTGTTTCAAGTGTGATAGACAAGTTGTCTCCTTCATGGAAGGATTTCATAAAAGTTTGAAACATGGTAAAGATGATATGTCTTTGGTTCAACTTGGTAGCCACTTGCGCGCTAGATGAATCTCTAAGAGTACAACAAAATTACAAGGGCAAAGGTAAATAAGTTGTTGGCCCCTCGGCGAATATGATTGAGGATGGTGGAAATAATAAAAACAACAATAAAAAAGGAAAGAAACATAGTTCTAAGGATAATAACGGTGGTTCCGGTTCAAACAAGAATCCTGAATTGGCATGTTTGAAGTGTGGCAAATGTGGTCACTTTAAGAGGGATTGCTGTAGTGGAAACAAAAAGGATGGCGCAAGCACTAGTGGTTCGGGAAAGGGGTCTACGGAGCATTGCTAAGACCAAGGTCAGAATTTAATACATAGTTGAATAAATTTATTAAATATTTTATTTCACTAGTTTTTAACGCATTTTGCGTGTAGTTTGATGTTATTGCTTGGTGGGCTGATTTCGGAGCCACAACTCATGTTTGAAAAGATCATTATTTGTCCTTTATGTTTGTGATGATAATTTCACTCATGTTCATGGAAAGGAAGTATGGTGTAGGAATTCAGTTATGGAAAATCTAGTACTTTTTTTAATGTGTTGTATGTACGAAAACTTCATAAAAATTTAATTTTCGATCATTATACAAGTGTTCATGCAAACAAATGTATGAATATAAGTATATCTTATCGAAGTTTGGTGTATTTTTAGGATTTGGTTATTATAACAATAGAACGTTTATGTCTGATCCCTTGTTTGATATTCATCAAAATGTGGAATCTGCAAAGGATTTATGAGATTCTCTTGAATCCAAGTACATGTGTTGGTCTGATATATTTGTGTAAAACCATGAGTTGTATGAACGAGCGCTAGAGCAAATGAAAATAACCGATGTTTAATAGAAAATAATAGCATGCTTACACAATCTTGACTTGAGTCAACTAATAATACCCATTTGTACATTACGGTTGTATTAATCTCACTTAGAAGTTAAGGTGAAGGCTTTACGAAGGATAGTTGCGGAATACTATCCCTGGTAATGACAAATGTTACTCTTCAAGTTATGAAGAGGAAGATCCCACTTAGAAGAGGAGGAAGTTTCTAGAGGTGGAATCAATTACTTATCACTACTACTAACCTCCCTTTATATACTAGGGAGATACACTTTTAGTAATTACAAAAGAATAGTGATATCTTGACTAGAAGCACACTGGAAGCAAGGTACGCGTGCACTTGTGTGGCTAGGGTTGCTTTACTATGCTCTCAATAAGTCCTTATCTTCCCAAGGGTTATCCCTCTTTGCTTTATCTCAAATTTCTCCCGCCTAAGCGTGTCTAAGAACTTCAGCTAGATCCTTTTATATACTTTGCAAGTATGTTGAGTCTACTCTAAGTGTATCTGATCAGTGTGACTGGTTCTTCTGCAAGGCTTAATGATAAGTCTTTTTAGAGCCCTAAAGAAATTTGTCAGTCGTTTAGATCTCTGATTGTTTGTAATCTTCTTGCACTTTGTTGGCTGACTCCGCATCAGGTTACAAAGTTTTCATGCAGTTTGGACTTCGACTTTTGCGAAGCTAGACTGTTGTTACCAAGAAGATATACAACATATCTGAGGTGTTATCCTCTGATATGTAAACACTCATTGAGTCCCTTAGAACCGTTGTTCTTTTCATCAGTGGTTTTGACTCTGACTTGTATGAGGTTTTGCTCGTAAGGTGCATACATTTGAGTCTTTTGGATAGTTGATTGTGATCAGCTGTGCTGATCTTCTAGTCAGGGGGTATACTTGGCTCATGGTTTACGTTTTGACTTTATCAGAGAGAGTAGGGTCTCTGATTTAATCATCTATTTAAATTTAGGCTCATTTAGTGTTTCAAATACTTGTGAGGGATAATTTGGTGATATTTTGACTCGACAATCTCTCCCTATTTGAACATAAATTTAGCCTAAGTTTTATCAGAAGTAAGTGAGCATAACAGCTTCTTCTCACATTCTGATTTACAATCAAGAATGAAAAACATAAACATCTGATTTTAAGGTGGTCTAAGTTTATCAGAGGGAAGTGATCATAATGGCTTCTTCTTACACTCTCATTTACACCAAGTACATACATGTATCTAATTAATGTGGTCTAATTTTATCAAAGGTAAGTGAGCAAACATGCTTCTTTTTACACTCTGATTTACAACCAATAATATACATATAAATTTAAGCAGATGTCTAATTTCTTCAGTGTTCTTTTGATGTTTAGCTGATCCTTAAGCTTTTTCTTGTATCTTGTATGTTATGAGGCTCCAAGCATTGAGCTTCTCCTCGAAAAGGATGCCAAGCAATTTCTTGATTGGAACCTTTTCTTCCATTTTTAAGGACTTTGTCCTTTTAATCTCTGATTTAGGAATTTTAAGAGACCAATGGAAGGATCAGGTTAAAAGGTATGAGTCTAGTACTTTTTACTAGTTTCTTAGAGGTCAGGAATGATTTTGGAATCAGTCTGAGGAACTTGGTTCAGAGGTAGGGTTTGTGTTGGAGTATGAAGTTGTTAGTAGTGACTAGTATACTAATTTAGATGATGCGGATATTGTAAACCTCAAAAAGTTTTACAATTCTCCTAGGCAGTGTACCTAACCGTTGTAGTGTAGTATAGGCAAAACACGGGGGGATTGATCATTCTCTAGGAGAATAGTGTTGTGAAGGCCTAAGTGTATATCGAGATAGGTCTAAAGGTGAGGTAGGATTTTTTTTTTTTTTTTTTTTTTTTAAAAGCAAGTAAAATCTCGGTGTTTGAAGAGTGGGTGTTTTAATTACTAATTAATTATAACTAATTAAACTAAATTAAAGTAAATATGCAGAAAACTAAAAGTGGTAACTCTTATGATAGGGAAAACGTGTTCACTTAGATTATCTTACTCCCTAGTTATCTCTTATTCATTATTCAAATTGTCACGTCCTTGTTTAATTGGCGGTTGTATTCCTTTATTGTCGTAGGGCGGTGCCAAATTCCCTAACTCTATGAATATGTAAGTCTCCTTTAGAAAACCCTAGATCTACAAGTGACAAAAGTCATCTCCTTAGGATCCCCTACTATCTACAAGCCGCAATTCACGCAATAAATACAATGAAAATAAATCACTAGTGCACTCTAGGTATGAAGGCGTTAAGTTGGACGTTCAACCTAACACATATAAGATTATAGCCAGTTTTCCTACTCTTAACGCAAACAACCAATTAAACAAGAGACAACAATCAATAATTAATAATTAATAATTAATAATTAGGTTTCATTAAATCTAAGCAAACACTAATGGGACGCTTGGTTCATTTCAAGGAAAAGAAATGGTAAAGGAAATGGGAATATAAAGGAATGGAATTGAGTATTATCATTGCATTACTAATGCTTGGTAAACATCAAGTTTAAGAATACTATTAACACAACCTTAACTATAAAGACAATAAATTTTGGATTCAAATATGAAAATAAAAATTATTCACATATTTGAACCATGGAGATAAATTTCAAAAATACATAACTGTTTAGTGATGTTTGCTACTCGGTGAGACATCAAGAACAACTAGACATCCACATAATCAAATAATAATGTGTGTTAAAAACAGTTTTGTTAATTTCATTATCTTCTACATAATTTCATATCATAGCCTTATATAAGATCAACTTGGGAATTGGGCTTCTAGCGTGGGCAATGTGAAACCAGTCAAGCAAAGATAAACAAGAATTTGAGCAATATTGAAGGATTTTTAAAGCATAAATCAAGAAGCTATTTAGAACGAAAAGAGGTGTTGTTGCAGTTAAAAAAATAGCGGACAAACAATTGAAAATGTGGAGTGGAGCAGCAGGGTAAAACTGAAAAAAGATAAAGTGGGCAATGACTATGCCATTCCTCCCAATTTAGTGGGTAATGGAGTATTACACTAAACTAAGCAATGAACCATTGCATTATAGCATATCAAGCATCACCTTTCATTATCTTTGACATTCCTTACCTCTTAAAACCTCCAACCAAGCAAGCCCTAATTGATTTAGCCTAGCATGTTAAAGTGAAGAAAAGAAGAGCATAAAATCAAACAACACATAGACATATTGAATGATTAAAGATGAATTACGTAACTTTAATAGAACATGGATAAAGTGGTTGTAAAAAGCCTTACAAAGTAGTAAATAATCGTCTAGGGCTTCACCTCTCCAAAGTGTTACACGAATAATGGAAACCATATGAAAATATATATAGTTTTACATCTGTGACGGCGTCACGTTATGGGTTGTAACGCCGTCAGCCCACCGTCATTATGGTTCGTCTATTGCTAAATCATCGTTGTAACACCGTCGCTCTATGACATTGATGTCGTCATGAACTGTGCAATGGTAGTGAGGCCGTCAGCTTATAATTCTTCACAAAAAGTCTGAGCCGTCTCGTGTTATCTATACTATGAATTTTGGTCTTCAAATGCAAGTGAAGGCGTTGCGTGTAATGTGTGACGCCGTCAGGAGCCCTTTTCCAGACAGATTCGCGACTTGGTCGTTTTCTTCACTTGTTTGTCCAAATTAGCCCAAAACTTGCCAGTTTTTGTATTTTGCGTCCCAAGTACCTAAAATGTATAAAGAAACGATTTAAGGCAATAATTGATCAAATACATATGAGTTTAGGGACTAAATGACCCCCTGAAAATGTATGTTTCAAATTCTTATCATTAGCCAACTTTACGTTTAAACACAAGAGATAGTGGTGTCAGTTGTGCTGATAGTTCCTTCTTATCCTTGGTCACTTCCGCAATGATATCTCTATGGTTTAACCCATACCTATTTTGAGGTTGCTGAAATAAAATATTCTTAGAAGCTTTGAAATTTTCCTTCCAGAATCAAAGGCTAAGAATCTTCTATATTCAGCGTTTCTTGTCTTAGGCTTTCCTATGTCTGAAGTGGAAACTCTAAGGTCAGCTGCTCTGGGTCAACTATACCTTGTTAACAGTCTCCTTTTACATGAATGTAGGAATAGCCTAAGTTTATTTGCAACAAAGAATAATAATAATGGCTTTGTAGCTCGATTCTTTGTTGCTGGTGTCTTCAGGTGAAACTTTCTAATTGATCAGGAATTGTCTTGATTTATTGACACTCCCTGATGAACCTAATGCACTGATAAGGATTTATTTGTTACGCTTTTAAGGGGTCATTTAAGTCTTAAACTGTGTTTTTATGATCAAATATTGCCTCAAATCGTTCCTTTTCTCATTTTAGGTACTTGGGATGTGATTTCTGGAAATTGGAGCGTTTTGGACGTTTTTGGGCTAAAAAGTAAAGAAAACAGCAAAGTCGTGAAAAACCTGTCAGGAAGCACACCTGACGGCGTCACACCTTAAATGGTGACGCTGTCACTTGAAGACAATGAAGTTGGAAAATTTACAACATGACGCTCCAGAGAACTTCTGAAGGTTTTACACCTGACGGCGTCAGGTGTAATTACATATAGACCGTCTAGTATTAACTTAAAGAGAGATGGCCTAGAAGACTTTGAAGGTGATGACATCATGATTGAACCTGGCGGCGTCAAAAGTATAGAGTGACGACGTCAGAAGCTCGACTTGCACAATAAGAAACCCTAAACGCGGCATTCTGACGACGTCAGGATTTATAACCTGACGCCGTCAGCCTTGTAAATCTATGTATACTTTTCGATTTTTCATTCATTGGTGTGCAACTTTGGAGACATAAACCCTAGTACGATTTTCTGAGGATTTTTAGGGTTTTCATACCCTCATTTCTTCCATGTTCAATTGAAGATAAGTTTTCTTTTGATCATTCAATATGTCTATGTGTTGTTTGATTACTTGTTTATCTTTTCTTCCTTTTAACATGCTAGCTTAAGTTTATTNTGTATACTTTTCGATTTTTCATTCATTGGTGTGCAACTTTGGAGACATAAACCCTAGTACGATTTTCTGAGGATTTTTAGGGTTTTCATACCCTCATTTCTTCCATGTTCAATTGAAGATAAGTTTTCTTTTGATCATTCAATATGTCTATGTGTTGTTTGATTACTTGTTTATCTTTTCTTCCTTTTAACATGCTAGCTTAAGTTTATTTGTGTTTGCTTAGATCTAATGAAACTTAGTTATTGATTGTTGATAAGTTGTCTATTGTTTAGTTGATTGATTCGCGTTAGGTTAAGAAAACTGGCTGACCTCCATTGTGTAAACAGCTTTAACGTATTAAATAATGTAATCGTATGTGCACTACAATTTTATTCGTTGTATTTAATGCATGAATATATGTTAGTGATTCTATGATAGGATACTAAACGTGTCGTCATAAGAAGAAATTGATATTCATAGAGTTGGGGAAGGTAACACACCCCCGACTGGTATTAAGGAATACAACGCTTCAACTAAAATAACTGCACGGTGACATTCAACGAATCAATAAAAGATAACTAGGGAGTAATTATATCTAAGTAAACACGCTTGTCTCACTATAAGAAGTCCACCACTTTTATTTTCTTGTTATTTTAATTTTTGTTATTAGTTTAATTATTATTTTTAAGTTAGTTGACTAGCAACTAATTCCGCCTACTCCTTCATAACCGAGATTTTTACTGCTTTTATATATATAAATACAAAAAGAATCATCCCTCACCTTTAGGCTTAAATTGACATACACGTCAATCTAACGACACTATTCCCCTAGAGAACGATCAATCCCCCAGACATACCTATACTACACTACAACGACCAGGTATACTGCCTAGAGGATTGCAAGCTTCTCAAGATCCCTTAAGAAGTAAAACCTTTTGTGAGGCCGCAATTGTCGCATCATGCACATCTTCTGAAGACATCTCCTTATCCCTGAGTGCCCCCTTTTTCCATTTACTTCTGTCGCTCCATTTTGCACGGTTGTGCCATGCTTCTTTCTTTCCCTTGGTAGCTCCTAAAAGTGACTATATCCCCACTTATAGCATGAGTGTCTTTGAAAACATATTCTTACAAGCACCATTAGTTCAGTAGTTTTTCAAGATGAAAATATATACTCAGAACATTCTGACTAAAGATGCTTGCAAGGAAGTTATACTTTGAAGTAAGGTTAGGTGGGAATGAAGAGGAAACATTTGGAGCTTCTTGCAATGCGAAGGAATGTGAAGGTGCTCAATCGTATAGAAAAGATGTGAAATGGAGGAACGGGAGGGACTGGTTTGGTGGGACTTTTATGGAGGATCGAGTTTGAACATTATATGTCAATGTTCAAACCCATTTGGTATTATTACTCGTCATTCAAGAACGGATCTAGATCATGGGAGTGATCCACCCACTCAGATACCACTTGTTGGTTCGATATATTTGTGTAAAACCATGAGTTATAAAGAGCTTGAGCAAATGAAAATAACCGATGTTCATTAGAAAATGATAGTATGTTTATACAATCTTGACCTAAGTCAACTAATAATATCTATTTGTACACTGCGACTATATTAGTCTCACTTAGAGGTTAAGGTGAAGCCTTTACGAGGGTAAGTTGCGGAATACTATCCCTGGTAATGACAAATGTTACTCTTCAAGTTATGAAGAGGAAGATCCCACTTAGAAGAGGAGAAAGTTTCTAGAGGTGGAATCAATTACTTATCACTACTACTAACCTCCCTTTATATACTAGGGAGGTACATTATTAGTAGTTACAAGAGAAAAGTGATATCTTGACTAGAAGCAAACTAGAAGTAAGGTACACGAGCACTTGTGTGGCTAGGGTTACGTTACTGTGCTCTCGATGAGTCCTTATCTTCCCAAGGGTTTTCCTGCTTTGTTTTATCTCACATTACACCCGCCTAAGCATGTCTGAGACCTTCAGCTAGATCCTTTGAAATACTTTGCAAGTATGTTGAAGTCTACTCTAAGTGTATCTGATCAGTGTCACTGGTTCTTCTGGAAGGCTTAAGATGATAAGTCTTTTTAGAGCCCTAAAGAAATTTGTCAGTCCTTTAGATCTCTGATTGTTTGTAATCTTCTTGCACTTTGTTGGCTGACTCCGCATTTAGGTTACAAAGTTTTCACCCAGCTTTGACTTCGACTTTTGCGAAGCTAGACTAATGTTACTAAGAAGATATACAACATATCTATGGTGTTATCCTCTGATATGTGAACACTCATTGAGTCCCTTAGAACCGTTGTTCTTTTCATCAGTGGTTTTGACTCTGACTTCTCTGAGGTTTTGCTCATAAGGTTTATACCTTTGAGTCTTTTGGATAGCTGATTGTGATCAAGCTGTGCTGATCTTTTAGTCAGAGGGTAAACTTTGCTCATGGTATATGTTTTGACTTTATGATAGAGAGCAGGGTCTCTGATTTAATCAACTATTAAACTTATGCTTATTAAATGTTTCAAATACTTGTGAGAGATAATTTGGTCAGATTTTGACCCAACAACATGAAAGATGGATAATTCTAATAAGAAGTTTCTTGTAAGTAATTTCAATAATTACAAAATGGTTGACTAAAGGCCTATCATGGAACAATTAAAGAACTCCTTTGAATCATTAGATAATATACACAACACAAACTGAAACTGAAAATTGATTCAACATCTTTTTCAAGTGTGATATACAAGTTGTCTCCTTCCTGGACGGATTTCAAATCCAGTTTGAAACATACGATATGTCTTTGGTTCAACTTGGTAGTCACTAGTGTGTAGAGGAATGTCTAAGGGTGCAAGAAAGTGACAAGGGCGCAACTCTTTGTGTTTAACCACTTTTGAGCGCTAAATTAAATATCAAGATCTCTATTATCAAACATATATACATATCAGGTCTCATTTGACATACAATTTCCACATAATCTTTTTGTTTTGATTTATTCTCTTGTACTTCAAAATAAAGTGTTCTTTTTTAATTATCCAAATAAGGATTTCATGATGTCCAGGTATCTACAAGGTCGAAATGTTTTATTCGAAAAGTGAACATACACGATTAAAACCGATATCCACAATTATCATGAGACCCTAACCCTAATTTCTAACAATAGACCTATTAACTGCCTTTGTTATCTAGCAATATCCGAATTATGGCGCAAACAAAATTGGTCTTGTTCGTATGGTTTGATTCCTCCAAATTCTCATCAAATATAATGTAGATATTATATATGAGAAATGCTAGGGCCACAAAGAAAGTCCCACAAAATAAATTCACAAACTGATGTGGCAAAGACTGATTGGTTCATTAAGAGAGAGGAGAGAGAAACTGTTACACAGTACATCAATAAAACGTTGACACATCAACTTGTGGATATTTTTGTGAGAGTTTCTTTATGGGTCTAGCATGCCTCATTATATATATCGATGAAATTCTAGGAGGCCCCGTAACACTCTATCCACCCTTGCTCTGTAACAATATCTTCTCACTTTTTATCCACAATGATTTATTAAATTATTACAGTAACCAATTTTTTCACTAGAATATACCTTTAATACATAAATATATACCACTAAAAAATAATTACCATATAAAAACAGAAAGAAAGGACGGAGCTTAACATGAGATAGTTGGGCGCCAACCTAGAGGCCCCATCGCTATGGGATCAACCACGACCTCAATGAGGTCCACCCCGAGCGTTTCGAATTCAGTTGCGGATCGGATACCCTAAGTGTAAACACGTCGATGAACCAGAGGTAGATGCATTTGAGTTGGAGCAACCATCATGTCCAAATTCCATCACATAGGTTTTGATTTCAAGTTAACCGCATTTAAATATCACAATTTTCTATTTTTGTTTTCCTAATATACGTATCCAATGATACAATTATACTTTTGAATATTTATTCAAACTTTCACACAAAAAATATACAAACTATAAAGGAATATCTGATCATAAGGCAAAAAAGAAAGAGTGAGGGTGACAGTCAAAGGACGGGCCCTAGGCACTGTTAATGCATAAGCAATATGTACATCTTGTATTCTTGTGTTTACCTTCTTACATCTTTTTCATATATTGATAAATAGATAGCGTATTTATGGTCTAACCTTGTAACGTCTGTCTTTCACAATATCTGTGGTATATTGTACAAAGGTGATATATATACATACATACAGATATACTCTATGCATCTAGTCAACTATGTTAGGGTATGCATTATTCAATGACAAAGACATATGAAATACAACAAATAATTTAATTTGCATTTTTTTCCAAGATACTCAAACATAAAAGTGTCACCAGGATAATCAATTCAATCGACACACATTTTAGGTCTGTTGACATTGTTATTATGGCTATACTCACGGATGGACAACGTATTTTTTTTTTTTTTTTTTTTATTAAAGGGTCTTCCACCCGTTAAAATAAGAAGGACAACATTGTTAGATCTCCATATTTTATGCGTGTAGATTAAATCAAAACCATCACACAAATAATACATGGAGAACTTGGAGCTTTTTTTTTTATCTCGAATCTTTTAGCACTATCAATTATAAGGGTAAGAAAAGTTTTTCAGATCGCAATGTGTGTAACACTTTTGAGTGCGGACAATTTTTGGTATGAACGTTTACTCACTTATAAGTGTACAATCTTTTTGAACGGTATACATACCATATTCAAAATCCATTAGCTGAACTAGAATTAGGAACACCAAAGTACCTAAAAGATTGCCTAAAAATAAACCATAACCAACTCCCTACAAAACATAAAGAACGAAGCACGTCGCTAAAATACCAACAAAGCAACAACTAAAGATCAAATAAAATCAAATAGAGGGCTAAGCATAAACTAACACCCGACTAACCAAACACACCTAAAGTTTCAATAAGATAACAACTCGTGACTCCTGATTACCACACCGTGAAATGACGGAGCACCTTGAGAGTTGTGGACGACTTTAATATCAGGCAAACATTTTCTAATCCCGTCGTCATTGAAGCATCAAAGATATACCGGTGTAGGTTTTTAATATTCGGTGTTTATACATGTTTGATTTATATATAAGTGGAAAGTATTAACTAGCCATTTCAACTACTAAAATTCATTAACTTAATATTCTTTTATAAGTCTATATACATATATGACAAGATTCATTATTTTACACATTAATTAATTAGCTATCGAGATTTCACATAACTACACAATGATGGGTGGAAGCTCATTTATAACCTACTCCAGATAGGCTAGCGCTTCTCCTCATCCTGACTTTATTCTTTAACTTACTTTCAAATTCTATTTGGAAAGAAAAGAAAAAAAGAACTTGAAAACCAAAGTGGAAATGGATGAAAAGTATGGTATGATTGATCTAATCTCCCACTACATGAATGGAAACCCCATCTTTCCTACCATACCTCAACCACAGCCCCAGCCTCAACCTCAGCCACCCCATGACTTGCACTATTCCATGGTGATGTTGGGAGGTGGTGGGATGTCATATGGATCTGATTCAACAATGGGTATAGGTTCAGCACCTTCAGGTCTTAGCTGCGACAGTGGCGGCGGCGGTGGTAATGGTGTAGACAAGTTGGAGATTGGTGGTTGTAGTGGTGGAAGATGGCCAAAGGAAGAAACCCTAGCACTTCTTGAGATCAGATCAAGACTTGATTATAAATTTAGAGAAACTAATCACAAGGGCCCTTTGTGGGATGAAGTTTCAAGGTCTATCTTTCTCTCTATGAAACATCCTACATTTTTATTATAAATTTTTTTATGGAGTTAGAAATATTTTGAATTGTGTTTTAAAGTGATTATTAGTTGAAATGACTAGTTTGGAGAAGCTACTTTCAATCTGATTATCCAATATTGATTAGTTCATTCTAGCTCCATCATTTAAACACTCAACAAATACTATATTGATTTTATGCTACTTGAACGACATTCGTCAAATAATTAGTTTTCCAACTCCTAAAAACCTCTTAAAATTAATATAATTAGGGGTTTTCATATAAAACCACATGGGTAAAGCATGATTTTTGCTCAACTAAAAGAGGGTTTCTGTAGTTAGAAAGAAAGATAACAGAAACCTAATTATTGCATCTTTGTCCTTATTTTTTAGTTTGATATTTTGGAGATTAAACTTTACCTTTCTGATGACCTATATACACAAGATTAACTTTGAAACTTAGATGTTATATATGCTTGAAGGGCTTGATTAGTTTTCTTAAGGTTTGACAATTGTGCTGGAGACAAATTTATAAAGTGGACAGCCTTTCTCTTCTTTATGTTGAGCCAATATTTGTTTTTTGTTTCATAAACGCCAGCAATTCTACTAATAGCCTTAGACTAGGGAGAGGCTAGCAAAAATTTGAAATAGACTCGGCTTTCTTGTACATCTTATATAATCATAAAGACTAGAACTTGGCATAACAGTATATATCTTCATATCACTATCACTTGTAAGCTTTACTCTTACTTTTCTTATTATATGCTACTTTAACTCATATAGTTTGTTGATCAAAATTCAGGATAATGTGTGTGGAACATGGGTATAAAAGAACTGGAAAAAAATGCAGTGAGAAATGTGAAAACTTATATAAATATTACAAGAAGATTAAAGAAGGGAAAGCTGGACGACAAGACAAGAAGCATTATCGATTCTTTCGCCAACTGGAAGCTATATACGGTGAAACAAGCACTAGTACCAGTCGTGACCTAATTAGTCAACCTCTAGTCAGTAATCCTTCCTCATTTAATTTCCGAAATTGCAATGCAACATTGCCTCAATTCATGGAAGACAGTGATTGTGCTGAGGAGACGATTAACAAAAAAATACTTAGTAAGAGGCATTGGAAGACCTCAATAACCGACTTTATTGAAACTAAAATGAACACACTTATGGAGAAACAAGATGCATGGATGAAGAAGGTGATGAATACAATTGATGAAAAGGAAAAAGAGAGAATTTCAAAAGAACAACAATGGAGGAAAGAAGAGGCTGCAAGGTTAGAGATAGAAACAAAGTTTCGATCAAATGAACGAGCATGGATGGAGTCCCGTGACTCAGCTATAATGGCAGCTTTGCATAAATTAACCGAGAACGAAGCTTCTTCTCACGAGTTCTATAATGATCAAAACCAAATTGTTTCCGGTTGGGGAGATGATGAGATTACACAGCTAATACAACTAAGAAGTAGCATGGAAACAAGATTTGAGCAAAGTGGATGTATGGAAGATGTCCTTTGGGAGGAAATCGCGTTAACAATGGGTTGCCTTGGTTACAACAGGAATGCATTCGTCTGCAAGGCTAAGTGGGATCACATAAACTTTCTATTGAGAACGAAGAAACGAAAAGAGAACACCTTATCCTCAAATTTGTATTATGATCGGCACAATAATTACATCTATCATTAAGCAAGTGAAAGAGGTGTTGAGAATGATCCACAAAATGATGGTAGCCCTATTGCAAACTATTAAGAAATTTAATGGTGTTATTATATTATGGAAAACTATTGTCATAGTATCTTCATGAAAACATTTGATTGATGTTAGTGTGGTTATGACCTAAACAAGTTTTATATATGGTTTGGTGTTCAGTGATTTATTGGTATGATTTGATCATATATGAAAAGTTAGTTGTTGTTGTGCCTTTTTTCTATTTAGACGGGCAATATTTTGATACCCCTATATACCAAATTATATCTATAAACAAATTATATTGGTTGGCTAGAAAATAATAAGAGTGCTATAACGTGACATTATTTGTAGCTGTTATATGTATGATGTGAGTAGTAACATATTTCACTTAAAAGGCACGAATTGCGATTCAATTCACGCGTTCCCAATTTGAGTACGATTTAGTAGGAAAGAGGGAAATTAACCACCCCAACGAGACCATCCCAATCATGAACTTGTTACTTATTTTAAACTTTAATATAGAAACTTTAAACTGACTAATGGTTATGACTTATGTAAAGTTCATAAGTGTTAAAACCTTTTTTTTATATACTTTTATTTATTTATTTTCGATGTTAGGATTTTATTAGGAATATATTAACTATTAGGTACATTGTACTGCCCGAAGCGATCCTGAATGAACCTAACACACATAGAATCGAATTTTAGGCATCTAGCGAACCACGATCCCGATCCACAATCGCGTACCAGAAAAATCCTAAGATTGTGACTATCATCATAAATAATCCTAAGATTGTGGGTTATTCTTTACTTTTTCTATATGTTTTAGATGTATGATCGAGTAAGGATCCAATGAGAAGAAAACTTAAAATGAGAAGAATGAGAAATAACTATAAGTCTATAATCACGTATTTGAGATGCATCGACTTGAATTAGATGCATCTCTATTCATTTAGATGCATCCCACATAGTTTCGAAAGTGATTTTGAAGTGAAAATGATGCAAAGTAGTACTAGTAACTAATTTGACCCGCAGAAAACGAAAAATACATAAGATTCGTTTAACTTGATGATATGCATCTAATATATGTATATGCATCTATTTTTTAGCTAGAAAATATAGTATGGTGCATCTAATTCAAGTCGATGCATCTCTAATGTGCAATTATAGTTATTTCTCATCCTTCTCATTTTAAGGTTTCTTCTCGTTTGATCCTAAATCTTAGATGTATTATTTATATCGTAATTGGCCATAATTTAGTCTCTGCAACTATTTTCGTAATTGCTTGAATTTGGTTCAAGTATTCGTAAATTTATAAAAACGTCCTCATATTTCAATTCATTGACTAATAATAGCAAATGCTGATAAGGGATCTAATTAAGTTCCGTGGTATTTGTTCCTTCAAATTCTCGTGGTCGTGGATCTTCCTTTAGGCTACTAAATGTCCGTTGATAGTTTATGTCCGAAAGGTACATTTTGTATGGTGTTTCAGCTTTATTTGTGGTTTAAGCATATAGTAGGATAGAAATATGTTGACACTTAAGCTATGCAAGTATACAACTTGAAAAGTCCAATGGAGAGGCATCAAATAATGGATTGAATTAACTAGGTAATTAGCTAGCTTTTGAAGGTATATTCTAGTCACATTGTTGTGATTTTTTTTATTTTTTTTTATTGATTATTTATTTATTTTTATTTTTTATTTTATTTTTCTCATGTATTAGCATTGTTCTTAATCTTCAGGTATTTTGGGGGTTTTGGTTGGTTCGGGACATCAGTTGGCTGAAAGTTTCAAGTATGATTCACCAAGATTCAAGTTTGAGCGAGGTTTTATGGTTGCATTTCTACTTTTATGTTAACTAACGCCATTGCAGCCATAGAATTATCTCGTTAGTTATAGTTTTGCGGCAGTTCTAGAAAGTCATAATTTGATGTTGTAGGGAAGTTCAACGTCAAAGATTGATTCGAGTGTTTATGTTACAATCTCTATATGGTAACTAAAGGGCAAATGGTTTTTGAAATATGGTCTCCTTTATGGTATAATTTCCGTTTTTGTGTATTTGCAGTTCTTTACCTCCCATAATGTACCTCTGCTGGATCATAATTGCAACAACGATGCAATTGAAATAAGCCATTATCTTTGTTATACGACCTTCCTAATTTAAGATGCATGTCGCGTGCATACAATGTTCTTCTTCTTCTAATCAAAGAGATACCCATACATGATCACAAATATTTTGTACTAGTAGAGTAGTAGTATTAATTTTTCTAATACTTTTAACTGCGATATCAGTCAGGTATAATGGTTAGGTGAGTATTCAATATGACATATGCTTGTTGACCCATTTAAATATCTATATAGAGGTTTAGGAAAGACTGAAATAGGTAGGAGTTATATGGAATGCATGCAAATTGATGTAAATTGATGTGTGATGCATGTTAATATGATAGACAATTACTGTCACCTTCACATCTTCTTACACAACCTTCCTTATCTTGGGGGAATAAACAAACCACAAACAAAACAAGGAACAGAAGAGCTTATCACTGTCAATGTCACCCTTACTCCATTACCAAAAATTGCTTCTTACATCATATGCTAATAGCCTAATACATTAAATCACTTATAGTCTAACAAAGTAAAAGATTCTCCATTGGATCTTGTTTAGTTTTACATCACAAGTTTTTCTAATGTATGTTTTAAGGGAACATGTTTACAGTCATTATTTAAGCTAACTTTTTCATATAACTGCTGCTTAATAATCTAAGGAGTCTAGCTTTTTGTTGTACAAAGTTTTTTTTTTTTTTTTTCCCCTTGACTAATCAGTATTTGACTTTTTTGCCTATTATTTTAAACAACAGAAAATTTGATAGAATAGCTAGTTACCCTAAAGATTCAAATATTCACATCTACAAGTGTACAGAAGTAATATAAAATAATAGAAATATAAAAAATAGAACATGCAATAAATTTATAGAATATGTAAATTGTAAACAAAATAAAAAGAAAAAACCGACACTAAAAAGAGAGTCATAAACTTTGATATAAACCAACTTGTTTTAATTTGAAACATCAAAGAGGAAACACGTTTGATGAATCAATAAAATCCTATCACACTTGTGGCTTTCCCCTCGTAATATGACTTTATTGGCTAGTAATTTCTTGTATGAACTCTTTGTATCGCTAGATGATCATTTATGAAGTTGATTGACATTCAAAAAAAAAAAAAAAATTGTCCACGTTTTTTGGGTATTAAAATTTTAATCAAGTTCGTGATATTTTATGAAGTTGACAGAACAAAATTAAGTTGCCACAACATATATCTTTGTTTAAATATTACATGAATATTTGTTATAGAGAGTTTTTCGTTTCTGTGCTTTCTGGATAACACTAATTATCTTATAAGTGAATATTTTTAATAAGAAGATTTTATTTTCTTGTATTTTATCTTCTCCAAGGATATTCTCTTTTAAGTTTTAAAAGACCAGTTGTGCTCTTCCCAATGTTCTTAGATAGATGATTTTTAATTGGATCTTAAAATGTCTATACTGTAAGTTGATGATGCAATTTGATTTGACAAGTGAATGAAGCCAAACTGTGAGGCTGTGGTTTTTTGCTACAAACTCACTCTTCTCTGAATACTAACCTGGAAACCATATTTGTTTCTTTCTGCAAATTTAGACTTTCTTTTAATGGCAACTTCCACTTTACTTTAGTTTCACTACCAGTAAACATACTTATAACCTGCCACTTTTGTTTTTATTATTATAGTATCTGATTCTTAAATCTATGGAAATTGACTTCATTGTTATGTATATTAAGATCTGATTTTGAGTAGAATGAGCAATTAGCAAATACATAACACTGCGCGTAGTAATGTAAGAGTTCACGCGTGATTGATGCCTCATGACTCATGGGGCGTTGTTCTTACTACGCATGGACATGACCACTTCAAATTTTTGGTTGGCTTGGTCATTCCGACAACCAAACAAAATTTATTCTCTCTTTATTAGTATGACTGCACACACAAAAATACTTTTTTCTAGATAAAATATATATCCAAAATCCTATTTAAGATGATTTGTACACTATTTTTGTTACCTATTACAAGTATAATAAAACACAATTTGAAGCAGACTTGTATCTGCTCGGAATTGTAAAGTAAAAGTGATCGATGACATACAAACTACGTACCTTTATATATAAGTTCATAGATTATTAGAGTTTCATAAAAGGTTTTCGAACGAACCTTTTACAGTAAATTCATTTTTAACATTTTGTGTTTCCTTGTAAGTTTGATCGAGTTGTAAAATACTCCGTGTTGATACAAAAGTTGGGCGTTCCTTGTTTGGGTTCCTGTTCTCGTACCAATTAGATTTTAATGCTTGAAACCTGCGCACTAAGAAAGCAAACAAACACCGTTAGGCTTATCGTGGGATTGTTTCCCACGATTATCCTCCGGCGTGAGAGTAAGTAATCGGTTTTAGGGTTATGTGAAGAGTTAGGGTTGTAAGTCGTACCTTTGACGAAAGCTATGATGCCCTATATATATACATACGAAACTGATAAGGTTTTGTGTTCCTCACTCTTCGGCGTGTCCGCCGATATCGGATATTTGATATATATCTCCTTAATAGGAGATATCATATATCTAATCCATAAATAACTTTGGGTTTGGGCCTCGTGAGCCCAAACCGTTATCATAGTAGCCCACACGTGGTGGGCTTAAATGTTAGTGACGTCTAATATTCGGATTCGTGACCCGAATATAGATTATACGTCATCATGTCCCCCCAGCGTAGTGTGCGCAAGGTGAAACCTACAGATGCTAGACTAATAGCCGTTACAAAATTATTCCAAACGCGTGCGCGGGAAAAATTCAAAGTTTAACCGCCTAAATACATGTACCATGTATCTAGTCCCAAAAAGTCACCTAAAATGCCTCGGTCAATGTGGAGGCCATCCACGTGTCTGTACCGTTTCAATTTCCAGCCACACGATTTGAACTAGTGGGTTACACGTGTCCATCATCTGTGGTGAGTGGAATACTATATAACCACCCTCCCTATTTTTACTGTGATTATCACAGTAAAAACGTTTCTTATTTCCATTTGCAAAGCTTCGAAGTATCTCCCAAAAAATCTTTCACGTCTTAGGTAACCAGCGCGTACGCTTTTAAAAATGGTTCTGCAATTACATGATTGTACAGCCGACATGTCCGAGGAGAAACTTACGTAGTTCACCTCGGACTATTTCATTCCATTGGCACGGCATTCAGAGGTGCCGGGTCCTAATGATACGATTGCGGACTTCCCCGTAGGGAAGGTCGGGGTGTATACGCACTTTTTCGAGTGGGCGAATCAGCGCGTACCCCTTTCCGTATTCTTGAGCGATATATTAAACTACTTTCAGCTCCACATCTCCCAGCTTCACTGTATTGGCGCTGCCAAAATATCTAATTTTGAAGTCAATTGTCGCTTATTAGCGATTAACCCCACCGTCCATTTATTCCGCGCGTTTTATCATACGACGTGGTTAAATGGATGGGTGACCTTTTCCAAGCGCGTAGGCCCACTACAGTGCTATACGGATAAGGTGGATTCACTGCGGAACTGAAGGGAGAAGTTCTTCTGGATAGAAGACGCGATCTTTCCATATGGCTATGACTTCTTTACCCGAAATTCTTTGCCGAGGGATGAGCGCCCACTCGNCCATTTATTCCGCGCGTTTTATCATACGACGTGGTTAAATGGATGGGTGACCTTTTCCAAGCGCGTAGGCCCACTACAGTGCTATACGGATAAGGTGGATTCACTGCGGAACTGAAGGGAGAAGTTCTTCTGGATAGAAGACGCGATCTTTCCATATGGCTATGACTTCTTTACCCGAAATTCTTTGCCGAGGGATGAGCGCCCACTCGACGGATGGTATAACGCAGATCATGCGGATATCATCAACGAGAATCGCATCCTCATCAGGTCGTACCCGGAAGAGTTCCTGGTGCATATGGGCATCAGTCGGAACTTCTTCCGGCCAGAGATGGAGGTTCCCTCGTTCTTGGATGAGGATGGTCGTGGTGGGTGCTTGTCCTTCATTCTTTCTGTCGTATTAGTGTAAGCGCGCTTCTCTTTCCATAAGTTATATAACTTGTTTTACTTGCCTGTTTTTCGCAGAGATGGATTTGTTCAGCGTTGTCCGCTTGGAGAAGCCAAGAACAGTGACAGTGGGGGTGCGCCCACTGGGGCAGGGTGAGACGCCAATCCTGGCTGCTACTGCTGGACGTGTCGTGGAGATGGCCCCCGAGGAGCCTGAGGACTCTCCTTCCGTGGCGTTACAAGCTACGCCGGTGCAGAGTGTTGCCCCCCCTAGTCAACAGTCACCGGGAGCTGCACAGTCACACCATGGTTCCTCAAATATTGTAAGGATCCTCGTGGATGACACTGATGAAGAAGGAGAAGAGAGCCAGCCTTTGAAGCGCAAGCGAGCGCCTGCTGGTGGTTATGACGAGGGGTCTTCCAAAAAACCGCGTCCAGTAGTTGACGCAGGTGCGTCTTCATCGGTGGATGCGCACATTGAGTAAGTGTCCTTTATATATGCGCAAGGTTCTGTTAACTGTGATTCTTCGCTAAGCTGTTTCTTTGTTTGCGCAGTGTTGCAGCTGGGAAGCCATTGGAGGAAGGCGCATCCGCAACTGAGGCGGAGAAGGAGGATACCCAATCTCCTCCCCCCATGTAAGTAACGTAAATGTAGTGTACTTAAATTAGCTTGACTTATCTTTTATGCCATAAGTTAACGTTATATCTTTTTTGTCGCGCAGTGTGCAGCCAACTGAGGATGCTGACGCACGTGCTCAGAGTTCGTCACCCCTTGTGAGTCCTTTTCTCGATGAGGGGGCTTCATAAAGGGGAACTGGTGTTGAGTCCAAGTCTTTGGACGATCTGCTGGGGGAGTTGCAGCTGGTTGCTGCGCATCAGGTCAAGCTGATTGCGCAGGTGAGGGCAAGTTACTCTGGAGAGAGCAGTAGTTTTTCTCAGAAGGAGGAGGAGATCTTCGGGTTGAGGGCACAGTTGGCCGATGCCCAGACTGAGTTGTCAAGCTCCAAGGTTGAGTTGGAGCGCTCCGACGCGTATGCGCGAAAGCTGGCTGATGAGAGGATGTCTCTTATGGCCCAAGTGGACAAAGAGCATGCTGATTTCAGTGCGTACAAGTCCGCTTGTATCTGGGCGCTAAAGTACATGGAGCAGAACACGAGTAAGCTCTTTGTGTCTCTAGATGAGTTTCGTGGAGCGGTGGAGAGCTCGTTGCAGCAGCAAGAAGAGAAGCTGCGTAAGCTGAGCTTGGAGTATGACGAGGAGTTGTACCCACACTTGATGTCGTCCATTGCAGAGCGCAGGTAATGCCTAAGTCTCTTGTCACACTCGTATTATTTTTTCCATACTTCGGATACTTAAGCGTTTTGGAATTAGTATATGTGATACCTTTATGATGTGTTCGCAGGTGGTTGATCAGCCACGGACTTCGTCTAGCTACGATGTGCACCCTCGAGTCCCCAGAGGTCACGGGCGCCTTTGGGAAAGTCTTGGAATGTGCCGTGGCGCATGGCAAGACTTTGGCCGTGGATAAGCTGGACGAGGCCAAGTTGCTGACTGTGCCTCTTGCTGAGGTGCCTGGATACAAGGCGGACGCTCATGATGAGCTTGTTGCTACCATGGAGGAGCTGAAGCTAGTTGAGCTCCTTAGATCGCGCAGCTGGAGCATGATCAGGATTACCCGATTGATGTAATCATGAAGGGGCTCACTTTGCCGAGGCATCTGATGGACGATGCTGATCAGCAGCCAGACTTCTACTTGAATCCTGATGTCTCGCAGCTGCAGGTACCTCTTTTTGCTCAGCCGCGTGATTTACTTAATCCGTTCATTATTGAGAAAGAGGTGCCTCTGCAGGAATCCCTGAATGCCCACGCTTCCAGGCTTGCCAGGAAGAAAGGCATAAAGGGGAAGGCCATTTTGTGCGGCCTTAGCGCAGTTCATCTCCCTAGGTCTGATGGTGTACCCGTTAGCGTGCCAACAGTTTCCCTTAGTGATGCTGAACTGCTGAAGAGGCTTGGGGATGCCAAGGATGCAGCTTCTTGTGGTAGCAGCACCAAGCTGAGGCACACACATAGTTTTTAGGCTTGTATAATGCCTATTTTTTGAACAACTCTGTGTGTATCAATGCCTTGTTTATAATAGTAAGGAGTTTTGTACATTTGCCTCTTTTGTGTGTACTTAGCCTTTTTTGAGTTCTCCAAGCACTTAGAATTATGTTTGAACTTGTTGTTCTTTTGTGAGTATTTTGAGTGCTGTTTGTACATAACTTACATATCTTTGCATCAAAACTTCTAAGTATCCAAAGCTTGCTCAAGAGAAAATCATAATCATGTATGAAGTTCATAAAGTAAAGATCATATTCGTGTATGAAATTTCTCACTTGGAAAAAGTCACAGTTGTGTATGAATTTTTTGTAAGTGTATGAAGCGTACTGCGAATATTATTTTAAGGGGTCAAGAGTCTTGGCTCCTAAATTGTTAAACGCACACAGTGTGCAATATTGCGCATCCGTCGTGGGATGCGCAAGGAACTTACGCCAACGTCTTGAGCGTAAGGTGTTTAACAAGGATGCGTGATCCGATGTTGATGGGTTTGCAACCCTCTTACTCAACGAGTTGTTTAGTAGGTTAACTCATCCTTTTACCATCATGGGTATTAATAAGTGCATGCACGCCATGTAGGCTAAAGGTAATGTAACCAACACATTGAAACATAAATAGTATTTAGATAACAATGTAAAGAAAATGTCTCGTGGAGTTAGCTAGAAACCGCAAATTTGAATTAATACTTGCAAGTTTTTATAAAAAGGAAAAATTACTTATCTAGATAAAGTAGAAAAAACAAAGATACATGGATCTTTATTGGGGGCACTTACTAAAGTGCGTGAGTGTCCATGTGGGGCCGTAGCCTTTTCTAAAGATAGCATCTCTTGAGGTTGCGAATGTTCCACGTGCGTTGTAGCTCATGGCCATCCTTGTCGCGTAGCTTGTACGCGCCTTTTCCAAGTGCTTCAACGACCTCGTAAGGTCCTTCCCACTTTGGTCCTAGCTTTCTAGTATCTTCTGCGCGGCTTGAGTCGTTTTCGCGGTATACGAAATCCCCTGGTCTGAATGAAGTGCTTCGTACTTTGGCGTCATAGTATCCTTTCATTCTTGATTTGGCTTTTTCTTCTCGTATCGCTGCGCGTTCACGCCTTTCTTCCAGTAGATCCAAGTCTATGCGCCGCTCATCATCATTTGTGGTGATGTTAACTTCCGTTGTGCGGATAGTTGGCATTCCAATTTCAGCTGGTATTACAGCTTCTGTCCCATAGACGAGAGAGAAGGGAGTGTCTCCATTGCTAACCTTGATGGTTGTTCGGTGCGCCCAGAGAACATGTGACAGTTCTTCCACCCATCTTCCTTTGTGTTTGTCCAGACGCGCTTTGATTCCTTCACCCAGACTACGGTTCGCACGTTCAACCAGACCATTGGTTTGTGGGTGAGTTACTGACGCAAGGTGTTTTGTGATATTCAGTTGTTCGCACCAATCTTTAAACGGGTTGTAACGGAATTGTTTTCCGTTGTCTTAGATGATTTCTCCAGGTAATCCAAAGCGACATACTATGTTATCCCAAACGAATCGTTTAACTTGGTTGCCTGTGATCGTTGCCACTGCTTTTGCCTCAATCCACTTAGTGAAGTAATCTATTGCCACAATAAGGAATTTCAATCCTCCTGCGGCGACAGGGAAAGGTCCAGCGATGTCGATACCCCACTTGTAGAATGGCCATGGTGATGTGATGGGGGTTAGCTCATGTTGTGGTCGGCGCGGAATGGGTCTATGAACTTGGCAGTCGCTGCACTTCCATACCAAATCCCGCGCATCACGGTGCATAGTGGGCCAGTAATATCCTGACCTTAGGGCCCGCGCCACAACAGACCGTGGTCCTGAGTGCATACTGCATGAACCAGCGTGGATCTCTCGGAGTACGTAATCTGTCTGAAGAGGTCCAACGCACCTAAGGCATGGCTGCAAGAATGAGCGTCTGTATAAGAAGCCATCTCTAAGCTCGAATCGCTGCGCTGTGCGCCGTATTCGTCGAGCTTCCTTCTGTTCTTGGGGTAGTATGCCCTTGCTTATAAAGTCCACGATAGGGGTCATCCATGTAGGGCCTTCTTCTTCTATCACAGTGGATACTTCCATCTCGGAGATGGATTTGTCTTTTAGAATTTCTACCAATACCTGTTTTGACTGGTGAGCAAAACTTGTGGACGCAATCTTGCGTAGCGCATCTGCTTTCTTGTTCTCCCCTCTAGGGACTTGTTTGATCGTAAACCTGTCAAAGCCTTGGATTAAGGACTTTGTTTTTTCAAGGTATTGGATCATGTTGTCTTCTTTAGCCTCGTATTCGTCTGACACCTGGTTGGCTACTAATCGGGAGTCTACGTTTGCTTCTAGGTTGCGTACACCTATTCGTGTTGCAATGCGTAGTCCAGCGATTAATGCTTCATATTCTGCCTCGTTGTTCGTGGCAGTGAATTCGAAACGTAGGGCGTATGTGAATTCCATTCCTTCTGGGTTGGTGAGGATAAGGCCTGCGCCTGAACCATCTACACATGAGGATCCGTCCGTGAAAAGGATCCATGGTTCTTGTAATTCCACCTTGGGGTGTGAAGGTATATCATCGGTGTCTGGCTTTTCGATGATGAAGTCCGCAAGTATCTGACCCTTGACTGCGGTGCATGGTCTATAGGAGATGTTATGTTCGCCTAGCAATACGCTCCACTTCTGCAATCGCCCAGATGCGTCGGGCTTGGAGATGACTTGCTTGATAGGTTGATCTATGATCACCACTATGGGGTGCGCTTGAAAGTATCTGCGCAGTCTTTTGGCTGCAAATACTATGCCAAGACCAATTTTTCCATTGGACTATAGTTGATCTCCGTTTTCTTAAGTGCTTTGCTGACGAAGTATACTGGTGTTTGCACTGAATTCCTATCTGTCAGTAGCAATGCGCTTACTGCCCCATGAGTCGCGGATAAGTACATGATTAACTCTTCCCCTGGGCGAGGTGCGAATAACTTAGGGAGCGCTGCTATAGTCTGCTTAAGCTGTATAAAGGCTTCCTCCGCTTCTGTAGTCCAACGAAAATCTCCCTTTTTTGTACACTTCTTGAGTGTTTTAAAGAGTGGGAGTGATTTGTCCGCTGACTTAGATAAGAATCTGTTTAAGCCTGCCAGTTTCCCATTCAGGGATTGAACTTCCTTTAGCGTGTGTGGTGAAGGAAGTTGGATGACTGCTTTTGTCTTTTCTGGGCACGGTTTAATGCCATCCGGTTCTATCAAGTATCCTAAGAACATGCCTTCTGTAGCGCCAAAAGTGCACTTCTTAGGGTTTAACTTCATATTGATTTTCCGTAGTGTTCTGAATGTTTCTTCAATGTCACGCACTACTTCATCTTCGGTATGGCTCTTTATGACGAGGTCATCAACATAGACTTCTAAGTTGCGGCCCACTTGCTTTTCAAATGCATTATCTACCAAGCGCTGGTAGGTGGCACCCGCATTCTTCAGTCCAAAAGGCATCTTTGTGTAACAATAGACACCTTGGCTCGTATGGAAAGCTGTCTTTTCCTCATCTTCCTTAGCCATTTGGATTTGGTGGTACCCTTTATATGCGTCCAAGAAGCATTTAAAGGGGTATCCGCATAAGGACTCCACTTTCCAATCTATCTCTGGTAGTGGGTAGCAGTCCTGTGGACATGCTTTGTTGAGATCAGTGAAGTCTACGCACATCCGCCAACTGCCATCGCTCTTTTTAACCATGACTGGGTTAGACAGCCAATCATGGTAGTAGACTTCTCGCATGATACCTGCGTCCACTAGCTTATGTACTTCCTCCAAGATGGCTTTCGCGCGCTCTGGTGCTTGGCCGCGCTTCTTCTGCCTTATTGGTGGATATCCTTGTCGGATTTGCAACTTGTGTTCTGAGATTGACCGAGGTACGCCAGTCATGTGCTTTGGCTCCCATGCGAAGACATCCAGATTCTTTTGCAGGAGTGCGCACACGGCTGTTTTTCCTTTGTCTGACAGCGAGCCCCCAAGTGATACCTGTTGTTCAGGGTAATCGGGGTGAATTGCTACTTTTATGTTCGGTATCTTGGCTGCGCCATGTTCTGGAGCGTGTGTCGTTTCACATGTAACCGTGTTACATTCTTCAGGTGGCACAGCGTTATTGTAGAGGGTGACGATGCCACCTTCTACTGGGAATTTGAGCATCCCATGTGCTGTGGATGGCACTGCGCGCAGGGCTGATATTCCCGATCTTCCGATAATGCCATTGTATGGCGAGGGAGACCTAATCACCATAAAGTTCATCCACGCTTTTGTGGAGTGCTCCTTATTACCGACCATAACTAGCAGCCGTAGTTGTCCTATTGGCCATATCTTTTCTCCTGTGAAGCCCGTTAATGATGTCGCGGCGGGGACTAGCTGGCTTTGTATCTCGGGTCGTAATCTCTTGAAACAATGTTCGTACATTATCTCTGCGGATGTTCCTCCATTAACGTACATACGGTGGATATCGTGACCCCCCGCGTTTATTTCGATGGTGAGTGGTTCCGCCACTGCGTTGTCCGCAGTCAAAGTGGGAAAAGAAATTTCATTACCGGAAGAAAATGTTTGGCTGATCTTTTGCTTGACCTTGCGCTGCCATGATTGTATCATGTAAATTGTGTCAACTTTATCTTTAGGTGCTTCCTTTTTATCCACGGTCTTTTGTCTGTCTTTCCCATCTTTGATGTTCTTTACTAAGTGGTCCATCCTGCCCTCTTTCACAATATCCATTCCCTGTGCGCTTTCCTTTTGGGGTGCGCATTGGTGGGGGTTTAGGGAAGTTTGCGCCTTCTGTTGCAAATATCTCTCTTGGAGTTTTTATCAACGGGGTATACTTGTCATTTCCCCGTGCGCCTCCATCGTTGCGATAGTTTTTATTGCGATTACCACTCTGGTCATTGGATTGTCTCCTTGACTGTTCTTGCGGTCTGTAATTCGAGTATCCTTTTTTGCTATATGCGGCGGCGGCTTCTCCTTGGATGAAGGACCTTGTGCGCTTCATTAGTTCATCGAAGGTTTGAGGAACCTTATCATTTAGTTTCCTAATGAGTTCTGGATTATTAATCCCATTCATGAACCCTGAGATTTTTAGTACTTCAGGACACGCCTTGACGTGTATACATTCATCCTTGAAGCGCTCCATGTAAGCACTCGTTGATTCCCCTTGGCGCTGTTTTACTCTGGCCAATTCCACAGGGTTCTTGGCGCACTTCTTTCTCTAAGTGAAGTTTACGCGGAATGCTTTTCGCAACTCTTCAAACCCTTCTATGTTTCTTCGTGGAAGCTTGCTAAACCAAGTTCGCGCATTCCCTACTAATGTGGAGTTAAACATATGGCACCACACAGGTTGTGGCCAATTTTCGATAGTAGCAGCGGATTCGAAAATTTTTAGGTGATCGTCAGGATCACCTGTTCCGTCATATGTTTTAACATTGGCGGGCATGCGCCTTTTCTTGTGATCCGAATAATCGCTGATGCGCCGTGTGAATGCATCCACCTTTTGGCGGCGCCAAGGAAGGGATATATCTTCGTCTTCTTCCTCGCGATGTCTTCCTCTGGACTTCCAATGTCCTGTTTCTTTGTCCTCGTTGTCCGAGGAGTCACTTGAGGAAGAATCGTCCCTTTTGCGGCGCTTGCACCGTTTTTCCTCGGAGTCCGAGCTTGAGGGGCTTTCGCTTGGGGATATTCGTTTCCCTAGTCTATCATGAACTCTCCTGCTTCCAGACCTTGAAGAGCTCTCGCCCGGTGAGCGTTGCCGTCCAAGTCTATCTTGGATTCTGCGATTACCAAGTCTAGCGTGGACATTGGTACGCCTCTCATTATCTTCGTATTCCTCCGAGTATTGTGAATCGGATGTTGTACCAAGTCTAGCGCGGACATTGGTACGCCTTTCACTACTTTCGCGCTCCTGGTAGCGCGGTGGGGATGTTTCGTTAAAGTTAAGCCGGGCTTGTAGGCTCTGACTTGACCTTCTTCTTGCCTCCTCTTGCATGAGGTTAGTTAATGTTTCGTAATTTTGAGATACAAAATTACTTAGCGTTAACTCAGGCGTGTTCTCCTCCAGCGCAACGATATCCGCTTCTGTATTAGGTCCCCTATCTCGGTTAGGCGCGCCTGGCGACACAGTGTTATCCACAATGGGTGCCGTTTGATGGGGAGTATTGAAGAGAGTGCGCTGAAGTTCTTCAGTGCTTGGGACCACCGTAGTGGTCTGGGTGGTCCCTGCGGGCAATTCTACCGTTGGGAGAATTAGGGTTGGGCCCGATGCTTGATGACCAGGCACGCTGGTTGTCCCAGAGGCCTGCCTAGAGGTTGAATCTTGGTGGTTCTTCCTTGTGGGGTCACCACGTGTTTTTTCCAACTGCGGAGTCCGCTGGCCTGAGTTTTTGTGTTTCGTCATTCTAGTTCTTAGTGTAGGGTCCCACGGATGGCGCCACTTGTTGATACAAAAGTTGGGCGTTCCTTGTTTGGGTTCCTGTTCTCGTACCAATTAGATCTTAATGCTTGAGACCTGCGCACTAAGAAAGCAAACAAACACCGTTAGGCTTATCGTGGGATTGTTTCCCACGATTATCCTCCGGCGTGAGAGTAAGTAATCAGTTTTAGGGTTATGTGAAGAGTTAGGGTTGTAAGTCGTACCTTTGGCGAGAGCTATGATGCCCTATATATATACATACGAAACTGATAAGGTTTCGTGTTCCTCACTCTTCGGCGTGTCCGCCGATATCGGATATTTGATATATATCTCCTAATAGGAGATATCATATATCTAATCCATAAATAACTTTGGGTTTGGGCCTCGTGAGCCCAAACCGTTATCATATTAGCCCACACGTGGTGGGCTTAAATGTTAGTGACGTCTAATATTCGGATTCGTGACCCGAATATAGACTATACGTCATCACTCCATGATCCTTTATCTGTTACTGAAATTTTAAAAACATCTAAATAAAATGGTGATCAGGCTTTAAAGTAGCATTTAATTAAAATTTAGGATATCATTCAAATATGATTTACAAAATCACATGTCATCCGGATAGATTAATTAACGGCTTTTTTTTTTTTTTCTTTTTTTTTTTTTAACAAAATCACATATCATTCAAATATGATAGATTAATTAACGGCTTCTTAAGCTTTTTTGTGTCTCAAACGAAGACAGCTCTTACTAATGCAACTTTTGATTTACCGATTCATCAAAAGTTCGAATTGTAGCTAAAAGTAGTGAAATTTTATATGAGGAAAATTAGAAGTAAATTGAGAAATAAATAAATCACTATCCATTATCAAACATTCAAACGTGAAAAATCCTTTTGAGAGACTAATATAGAGATTTGTAAATGTGATTTTGTTGGGACAGGGGACACAACACGTGTGCTTCAATTGTTATAGGCAAGGTTTTCAAGATGAAAATCCTATAACGTACGTCTTGTTTAAGTGGTGGACTATTTTCCTCACCATCCTTTGAAATCTTCTTTTTATTTATCCAGTGAAAAAATCTTCTACATGTTAAGTACTTATAAAAGTCATATAAATAATAGATGGGTTTTAAGTACACAAGGGCCCATGAAAAGTACATAAAAATTTACATAAATTACAGACAAGTGTACTTTTATGTAGGTTCCTATGTACTTTTAGTGTGCTTAAGGCATAAGTTAGAAAAACTCATCTATTATTTATATGATGACTTTTATAAGTACTTGTTGGACTAGTGGCCAAAGCGTTGGCATGAGGATAGGAGAGTCCCGAGTTCAATTCTTGAGCCAAGCTACTTCTCTTCAATGCTCTTTTCAATCGCTTCGGCTACTTGTAAAACTCATAAAGATATTTATTTTTCCCCTTTGGTTTAACTTTTCCTGGTTTCAGATTTTTTCATTTAATTATTTGCCTTTTTTTCTTTGAGGAGCAACCAATTTAAGAAGAAAAAGATGCGTTTGTCAGGCGGAGTAATATCATCTTCTCATAATTCATGTTATGTGTTATGTGTGTTATGTGTACATTACAAGTGATTGTGCTTGTGTCCTGCTATAACATGGGATCAATCTATTGAAGTACATTGTCCACATGGAATTGTAACAAGCTAGCAAAATAGTACCAAGGAACCGAAGCTAGCAAAACAGTACCAAGGAACCGTCTCATGAATTGGTGGTGTGACGATGTTAATGTAGAGTAGCCTTTGGTGACTTTGTCCATAACATTCCTTCAACAGGCCTAGAGATTTGTAGTATATTTCGCCAAGAAATATGCGACGCCATTCTACTTGAGCTTTGTATAGCGTCAGGATGTCTCAAATTAGAATACAAAGCAGAAACCGCGAGTTACCCAAACCGTAGAGGCCTAGAACCACAGTTTGTTATGAAGTTTGGATGACTTCTTCAACTGATTCCCTCTTTGTTTGTGATAAATTAATAATGGATGGTCGAGTTAGAGTTTTTTAAAAGCTTACTTGATTAGCATCTTATGTGTCACACAAGCATGGGCGGACCCAAGACTACAGGCCACCGGGTGAAAAATATAAATATAAAAAAATATACCGCTTGTATAAAGTAACCGTTGAACGCAGCGATAGCCGCGTGCATAGGAGTCCATTTCGAGTTCAATTGATCTTTAGTGCATTGGGTTCTCGGCATAAGGGTTTTAAAATGCTTTAGAACTCGCTTCTAAAATCCTTCCCTTGTTTGACGGTCGGCAATTTCTTCGTCCACCGAAATTTTAATCCAAGCCTTAGCTAACGCCTCCTCCTCATCGGGCGTCCAAATCTTATTGGCTTTTCTTTGACTTTGAGACGCGGTACCTCGACCACTTCGACTTCTACATGTTGTTCGACTTCTTCGGCTTCTTCATTAATTGGTTGTGTCTCGGGTACCATGTCAACATGATCGAAATCTTCATCATCATCGGTATCATCACGAATTGGTAATGGACCGTTTTCCCGTTCACGCCTTTTTTGTTGGGTATAGCGCGGCTCAAACGGGTCGAATTGAGTAGGCAATTGCGGGAGGGGTTGTTGGGTGTAGAAAAATGGTGGAGATTGACCTTTGTAAAATTGGGGACGACAACCGGGTTGTGATTGAGAAGATGATTGGGGGTAGTAATCGGGTTGTGTTTGAACTCGAGGACGAATTGCGCCCCTCGCTACTCGGTTGGTTTTTCTTGGATCTCTATTTTTTTTAGGGTCCACTTTTTTTCTTCTACTCGGTATCATTTTTTTTTTTTTTTTTTGACAGTGTGTTTGTTTTTTNATCCACAATTATACTTTCCTTATCTTCGTCTAACGGTCGTTAGTCATTTAACGGAAAACACTAACGATCGTTAAATTCTTGTGTTAATAATAAATATATAAAATACATTTATTATTATTCCTTAATACTCATTTGTATCGTGTGCAATCCCGAGGTCTCGCGTTCGATTCTAGACATTTACATGTTAAATATTTAACTATAATTTAACATATAGTGCGGCTCAAACGGGTCGAATTGAGTAATCAATTACGGGAGGGGTTGTTGGGTGTAGAAAAATGGTGGAGATTGACCTTTCGTAAAATTGGGGACAGCAACCGGGTTGTGATTGAGAAGATGATTGGGGGTAGTAATCGGGTTGTGTTTGAACTCGAGGACGAATTGCGCCCGTCGCTACTCGGTTGGTTTTTCTTGAATCTCTATTTTTTTTAGGCTCCATTTTTTTTCTTCTACTCGGTATCCTTTTTTTGTTTTTTGACAGTGTGTTTGTTTTTTGTTGTGTCTCAATTCACTTGTTCCACAACCAATATATACTCGAAAAAAATATATATATCCATTATATATACGTTAGTACCTTTTCATCGGTAAAAAAAATCCCAACGTTCGAAAAATTCTCCTCTTCCGTGCGTGAAAGTTTACCGTGTGGGAAGGATCCCGTGCGGTACCGCATGGCCAGCGGCGATGTTCCCGCACAGGATGGATCCCGTCTCGTGCTTTCTTGTGACCACTGCCAACACCCTAACTACACCTAAACGCCCTAGGAGACAATACAGACATTCTGCGTATATATAAAATTTGTAACTTTTACCATTTTCTCGTGCTTCTAAATTTCTGACAAAATATTTTGATGTTTGTCCAAAGAAAAATGCTTAGAGTTATTGGGTTGTTTGGTTAGTTCGGTTAATTTTTTCTGGGTAAAACTGAAATCGCATCAAACCGAATTCAAATTTGATTGAACCGAATAACCGAATCATTAGTTCGGTTACTTTTTTTTTGGTAAAACCGAAAACCGACCCGAACCGAATTAAAATTTGATTCCGAACAGAAAACTGAACCGAATAACCGAAAACCGAACTGAATAACCCGAAATACTTGATTTTAATTATTTATTTATTTATGTATTTATATAGATTTTTTTTAATAAAAAATAAAATAAAAAAATTCAAGCTTAAAAAATATTATATTTATATAATGAAACAGTTATGTTGGTCATTTTATATATATATAAGTATATAAAAAAATATATATATACATTTATATGAATTTGGATTTCAGTTTAAATTGCCAAAAGCATATCCAAACCGAAAAGCGAATATTTAATCGGTTCGGTTCAGTTCTGAAAATTTGGTTCGATTACAAATTCAATTTGATTTTTTTCGATTTGATTTTTTTTTTAATTTCAGTTTTCAGTTCCTGCGAGTATTACCCGAATTCTGAACACCCTTCCCTACAAATCTATCAATGACAATATACTGCCTCCACATTATTAACTTGTTGGTCCAAAGTCGAAAAGATTAGGCCCATTTTTGTCGGGAACAGGCCCCGCAATTCCGCAAACATAAACACTTAAATTTGGGGCCCAAAAGATCTGACACATTTGTGAAAGATGTTTGACGTGCAGATATAGAAGTCTTTATTGGCTTTAAACTTTTCATGTTCAAAGAAAAAAGATCTCCCCAAAGAGAAAAAAGCTTCTCTCATATTAAGAGCATGTACATTGGTCACGCACAATGGGCGTTAAATGGAGTTTAACGCGCGTTAATGGCACGTTAAACGCTGCGAGCTTGTGGGTGAAAATGGCGTTAACGTGGGGTGTTAAGCCCTTCACTCGGCGTTAACTAGTGGAACGAATAAAGAAAAAATCATTTTGCCCCCCTTTTAACGGCTACTAGCCGTTAGGTTCAAAAAAAAAGAAACGATCAAACCACAACACGGATGTTTATCGTGGTTCGGCTACAAGGACTCTTTTTCCTTTCCCTACTCCACGCCCCGAGTATCCAACTCGAGAGTTTCAATCACTAGTCAACAAGCTCCTTGCACCGGCGGAGAAAACCTTACACGTCGCTTACACACGATTACCGACACAAAGCTAGATGTCGAGTTCTTTTACAAGGGTACAACCACTCCCATCACACTATGTATTTTAAGGACTAAAATACTAACCGATCACTACTCAAAATACACAATCAAATGATGTATAAACCACACTAGTTTACACAATGCTAAGCTAACAAGTCTTGCAACGTTGTGTTGAAACTTGTAACTTTCGTATGAACTTGTGAACTTCTTTGCTACAAAAGAATCTCACACAAATGAAATGTTACTGAGTTAGATGAATGAAATGAGAGAGTATATGCAAAATATGATTGTAATTGATAAGGAATTTCTTGAGTGTGGCTTGCTATTTATAGCCAAGCAAGTCAGCACACTGGCGAAACCAAAACAAGGGTTCCGCCCTTGTACCCAAAGGGTTCCGCCAGGTCTGACAGTCAAAACTCAAGAAATCTTTCCAAATCAATGTCAAGTCAAAACAAGATCCTTCAAGTCAACCATGAGATATGTTGAGTGAAGATCTTTCCAAATATGCATGAGATCTTTTGGAAAGTCAACTTCTAGATTTGGAAATCGTTCCATAAATACTCATGATGCATGCCATGATGTCATACAACATTTTTTATTTATAGAAATATGAAAATATTATGTTTTATGTAAAATGTAAATGTAGCAAATGTGATGTTTAGTTGAAATAACGTTTAGTTACAAAAGACTTAAGCTATATTCATGTTTTGCTAAAAATTAAAGTTTACACTTTGTCGTTAACAAAATTTAGCAAAGATCGTAAAATATAAATAACGTTTTTAGGCGATATTTGTATTAACAAACACAATTCTTTTTTTCACACTTTCACTACTCATTATATTCTCTACTACACTTCTAATAGCCAAAAAAAATGTCACAAGGCAACAACAACGACAACGACTCGTTTACGAACCTCCTCAGTGGGTGGGGGAACCCATACGCGGGTTCATCATCAAATCTGAATTGGGATAACCCAAACCAATTCGGTATGTCGACTCAAGAACTTTTCCAACAACATCAAGCGTTAAAATTTTGGCAAGAAAGCCAACAACAAAACTCCCTAAATACCGATTTCCAAAACCTCCAATTCACTCAACAATCACAACATTTTCAAACGGAAACAAACGAAGTTCCCGAAACACCTACCTCTCCACCAAAGAAATTCAAATCTCGTGGTAAACGAAAGGCCAAAAAAAACAAAGAACCCGAACCGGTCGATGATGATGAAGAAAACGAAGAATGCGTCATCACACGTTGAGGATTCACTAGTTGGTCGTTCCCAAGCCAAAGATACGTTTTGGCAACGGGTTCAAAATGAGTTCAATAAACACAATTTTCAGAAACGCGGCAAAGATATGATATAAGGAAAGTGGAGAACGTTGAACCATGATTGCATGAAGTTCAACGCGGTTTACAAACGTGCTCAATGCGATCAAAAAACTGGGGAAAATGATATGGATATCCTCACGCGAGCGAAAGAAACGTATCGTGAGGAGCACAAAACGGCCCTGTTTAATAATGAAGCGGCTTGGGCTATTTTGCGAACTCATAGAAAATGGGACGCGCCGGATCCGGTTGATTTAACCAGCGATATACCAAGCCAAACAAACAAGGCGTTGTTTGGTCATGATGCAGAACGACGCCCGATGGGGAAAAAGCGGGTTTCGAAGAAACAAAAATCCGAGACAACGACAAGCACCGGGGGCACGAGTACCAGAGGATCTGTTTCGTCGTTACAATTCGGGGAGGCTATGCGCGGGGAGTTGATGAAGCGAAAAGTGTTACGCTTTTAGAGGGTCATTTAAGCCCTAATCCGTAATTATTTGATCAAATATTGCCTTAAATCGTTCCTTTTGTCATTTTAGGTACTTTGAAGAGGAATTCTGGAAAAGGAAGCATTTTGGACGTTTTTGGAGCATAAAAGTGAAGAAAATGACAAAGTCTCAAATTATGCTGAAAACAGTTGCTGACGGCATCACGTTATATTGTGTGACGGCATCATGCTTTGACAACATGAAGGATGGTTTTTACACTAGACGCCCCAGAAAAGTTTTGAGGAATTAACACGTGACGGCGTCACGTGTTGGAAGCCCTAGGCCGTCATGTTATGTGGTAAAGGGAGACGGCCCAGAAGGAATTATAAAGGGACGGCGTCAAAAGTGGATCTGAGCAATCCGAATTTTATTTTGGCGGCGAGATGACGGCGTCAGACCCTATAAGCTGACACCGTCACAATGTAAAATCTATATATAGTTTTCTAATTTTCATTCATTAGTGTGCAAATTTTGGGAACAAAACCCTAGCTCGTTTTTCTACTGTAATTTCAAGGGTTTTCCACCCTTGAACCTTGGATGCTTAATTGAAGATAAGTCTCTTCCAAATCATTCAATATGTCTATGTATTGTGTGATTATATCTTATGCTTGTCTTTCAATTAACATGCTAGGCTAGGTCTTTATTGTGTTTGCTTAGATATAATGAAACCTAGCTATTGATTATATGTTGTTGGTTTGCTTGTGATTATTGTGGGTGGGTGATGTCGATGTTAGGCTTCAGAAAACTTGCTAACCTCCTATATGGTAACTTGCTTGAACGTCTTAAGAAACATGAATCGGATGTGTACTACGATTATTTGGTTGTATTTAATGCATGAGCGAATTCTAATGATCCCATGTTAGGAGCTTTTAGTCGGCTCGACATAGGAGTGAAGTATGAGCTTATAGAGTTAGGGAAGATCGTACACGGCCCTACGAATGGTTTAAAGGAATACAACCCGTCATCCATGTAATTACAACAAACCAACTAACATATAAAAGATAGCTAGGGAGTAAGGAAATCTAAGTAAACACATATTTCTCTCATATAAGTTTCACAACCAATTTAATTTTCTTGTTATTTTTATTTTATTTGCATAAGTAGTTAATTGGGTTAGTTGACTAGCAACTAATTCCACCCACTCCTCTATAACCCGAGATTTTTACTTGCTTTCTAAAAAATATAAAAATACAAAAAGAATCATCCCTCAACCCGTAGACCTAATTAGAGTAGCTTTTCAAGCCTAACGACACTATTCCCCGAGAGAACGATCAATCCCCCGATACTTGCCACTTCACTATACTACATCGGTCAGGTACACTGCCTGGTGGGGATTGCAAGCTTCTCAAGATCCCTTGAGAGGTAAAACCCTAGTGCGTGGTCGCAATCCCGCGCATCAAAGTTTTTGGCGTCGCTGCCGGGGAATAGTTATTGTTTACGCAGAACCTGAAAGGGAAATGCATAGGTTAAGACAACGCTCTTCGATGACTGAACCAATTGGTATCGCCATCAACTTCGATGAAGCCCTTTCTGAAGAAGATTCTTATCACCGCGACACACCACCTAGCCCCCGATCAAATCACGATACAGAAATTCCTGAGGTTCCTATCCCCAAGTGCCTCAAAGATTACTCTTCTCCCACTCCTCGTGGCTTCTCTAATGTTATTGTGTTTCCAAACGAATGTACGGAAGGGGTCTTGCGTGCAACTGACGTTTGGCTTATCCAAAGTGTATGCAAATTCCATGGATTGAAATCTGAAGAGCCAATCCAGCACGTCAAAAACTTCCTGAAAATAGTGGACACCATCCATACGGACGGAGCCACTAGGGACACCTCCGGACTTCGATTCTTTCCCTTTACCCTTCAAGATAAAGCCAAGGAATGGTACAACAATCTTCCTTCTGAGTCCATCTTCACATGGGAACAGCTCATCTCAAAATTCTATGAAAAATTCTTTCCCATAGGAAGAACCTCGGCACTCAGAGACAAACTCCTCCGATTCCGCGTCGGGCAATCAGAACCCATTCATAAATCTTGGACTAGATTCAAGGATCTGATAAGACAAGTCCCCCACATGGCATTGAACTCTGGCTTCTGGTCCAAATATTCTACGATAGTATCTCTCAAAATGACCAAAGGGGAGTGAATAATTCGATAAAAGGGAGGATATCCAAGTTAAGTGCTGAGGAGGGGTGGAATAGGATTGAGGAATATGCTCAAGATTAAGATGACACATGGGATGAACCCGATTCGATCATGAGCATATCTGAGGTCACACGAAAGCCCCCTTTTGAGAGCAGGCTAAGGAAACTATATGAAAGAATTTCATATCTTAACGGGTCACGAACCGCTAAATGATTGTCAAACCCATATCTAATTTGTGACCAATGTGGTGGCCCGCACGAAGTGGAGGAATGCGGGGAAGATGCCACCACCGAACAAGCATGTCTGTCAAGCCATGACATCTTTGATGACCCTTCCCTCTTGGTATTTTATCAAAACAACGATTTCAGCCCTTGGGGGAATCTCGTGAGAAATAGGGAAGGAGAAGAAGGTCTTGACTTCAAGGTCAGGAGCACTCTTGAGAATGACCTTGGACACTTCACACACGAAAAACGAAAAAGATCTTATGTTAAAAGGCCTCGACGACCTCATAACTGATCAACAAAATGACTTAAAGGCCAAGTTCGCAGAGCTTAACGCCTCACTTGATGGCTACATGTTGGAATAAAGCTAACAGTTACCACTGATAGGCTTGTGGAAGACACTGCTGAAGAATGCACTGGCAGTGGAAACTCATTACCACTGCTAGTACATTTAGTTACCACTGCTTATTAGATAACTGATGTATTCGTGTATAGATAAGTATCGAATAGATCTTGTGTATATTCTATTTAGATAGCTTAATACTTATCTTGTACAGGACTCCTTGTTCTATAAAAGGAGATCCTAGGTCATTGTCTAAGGTACGAATTACCCTAGAGAGCTTCAAGGTGTAACCCTAGCGATAGCTAAGATCACTCGTATTATTATCATTAATAATATTGAAGCTTTGTGTTACATACAACTATACTCACTCACAATACATCATATAAACTGTCTTCTAAGTGTTGTTAAGTAAATTCCGCGTGCTTAATAATATTACTCAAAGTATCAACAACACAAGGTGTGTGTTTAGGTCCATCAAGTGGTATCAGAGACAGGTTCTGATACTTTGATTTAGAAGATCCAAGAAGAAGCTTAACTTAGTCACTCAAAGTCAATGGAGATGGAAAACAATCAGTCAAACTCTTCTGTTCTAAGACTTCCCAAACTCAAACTTAATGAGTTTGAGATGTGGAGGATCATGATAGAGTAGTACTTTCTAATGTCTGACTATGATTTGTGGGAAATCATCTTAACTGGTGATTCCTTCAAGCCTCAACAAAAGACTGAGAAGATTGGAGACAAAGATGTTGTATCAGTTTCTGTGCCTACTACAAC
>LBNU01001291.1:11049-64856 GCA_014162995.1 Artemisia annua
TACTGGAATCGTATTTTACTTTGGAGAGTCACCTATTACTTGGAGTACTCAGAAGCAACCTACAGTGGCACTATCATCATGTGAATCAGAATTCATGGCGGCTACTGCAGCAGTATGTCAAGCTTTGTGGTTAAAACGGTTACTCAGTGAATTGACTGGATGGCAAGAAAAGAGGATAACGCTCAGAGTTGACAACATATCAGCTATAGAACTTGTGAAGAATCCAGTATTTCATGGAAGAAGTAAGCACATAGACATTCGTTACCATTTTATTCGAGAATGTGTAGAGAATGGTCACCTAAGCGTGGAGCACGTTAGTGGATTAACGAAGGCCTTACCAAGACTCAAGTTCGTGACTATGAGACAGATGCTCGGAGTTCAAGACTTAGGTCGAAGCAACAATCAAGATTAAGGAGGAGAATGAAAGCTGTAATCTCGTTTTGTTGCTTCATAAACTAGAAGGACCAAAGTTGACAGAATGAAACTTAATAACCGAAAGTTAGTTAAGTTAGTTAGGAAATGTAAATTCTGTATTTTAGTGAAAGGGTATGTCGAATGGACATGACTCTTTGTGAACAGACACGATGGTTCGAATAGCAACCATTCGTATAGTATAAATAGATGTGAATATGTAACGTTACAAAGGTTAGACCGATAATAAAAGTTATTCAGTTTTTAGTATTTGCAATTTCATATATCGACTCAAAGTTAGGGACCAACAACCAGTGCATGCTTTCCCCCTAAAATACATGCATACGGCTTGACATTGTTGAGCACAAACGCCCTAATTGATAATTTGTAAACTACGGTCAATAGACATTGCAGCTAAGATGTTTCCATTGATATAAAAGAAACAAATTGTATCAACGTTTAATAACTTAATATATCACCTTTATGGATCCTGGTTTCTTGGTAGTTTTAGAGCCCACATTTTTGTCCTTATACTGATATACCATCATGATACCTCTTTACACCACAAATTTAGCTACTTGCAAGTTGGTTGAGTTACATCTATGACACATGAGGTCTTGGATTTGTTTTCTGTCTTAAAGCTTCTTAGTTCCTAACTTCCTTTATAATTCCGACGATATATTTTTCTTTTCCTATTATTATATATTTGCTTAGATGAAGTTCTTACTGTTCCAATGTTAATCTTCAAAATTTCAGTATAATGGATGTATGTGGAAAGGAGGGAGGCTGAAGCTTGAGAAGGCCAAGGAACATTATCTTCTTAAATTAAAGTGTGAGTGGCAAGAGGAATCTGAACTTGCAAGCAAAGCGTCTGAAAGTGTTAATGCTGATGCATCAAAAAGTCAAAATCCTTTAGAAAAGCCAAAGAAACCGTCGCCTGCCGATAAGACACAGATCAATCTATTCTTCCCCAAGCTAGGAAAGGTATTATTTTCCTTTTGACCAAAAACCACCATTTTTTATCTTTGCCCAGTGTTTCCTTTATTTCTTTATGTAGATGTAGATGTGTTGGAATGGGCGGGTCGGGTAACATTTCAAATGCGTTTGGCGCAAAATGGATACATTCTGATATAGTCTGAAACAGGTTGACGGTTGACCCAAAGCACTTTTTTACAAAAAAAATAATAATAATAATTCACCTTTAATCTGTAAATATTATTTTTATTTTTTTCCTTAAAATGATGTCAGAGGTTTTTGCATTAAAAATACCTTATGGGCAACTCTCAAGTTGTTTAACCTTTTGAGTTACTTATTGAATTTGACGCGTTACAATTAAATTTAACCTGAACCAACTCATGCACAAGTAAATGGGTCAAAAATGGCACTTCTATAAGATACCGTCTCAGTTCGAGCTCATTGATTTTGTTGGTTTTTTAATAGGTGAAATCATTGGCCCAAGTTGGTATTGGCAAACATAAATACAGCTTCCAACGTCTTCAAGTTCCATCCACCCCAACCCTTTTTTGTGATTGTGAAGAGCACTCTATTGAATTTCCTCCACCCAGGAAAAAACAATCTTCAGAAGTTGAGGATGCAAGTTATGGAGTTTACGAGCAAGAGCTCGATATAATGAATTCAGTGATGAACAAGATTTTCAACACGGCAAACCCATCTAAGCAAGTTACTAAGAAGTCTGAATCGGACAATGCCAAAGGCGACCCCATGAACTATAATGATGACTCGGCTGCTGTTGAAGACGATGAGGAAGATAATCTAACAGAGGAAGATAATCATATAATTTTATTTTTCTATTAATTTATCATCGAAGTTTTTTAAAATTCTTCACCCCATTCGACTTTTACTATTATATAGATTTATAATTTCATACTAAACCGCAAAACCGCGCGGTTGAGGATTATCACTTTTTTAAAACCGCAATTGCGGGTGCGGTTCGGTTTTTACCAAAACCCGCACCATGCTCACCCCTATAATCTTGTACTCAATGTGGCAAATGGGAAAAGTGACAGCATGGATTTGATAGGGGAAATGAGATCTATGATGGCAAATCGGGTATGTCTCAGTAATCAACTTAATGTTATCATTCTTATCTGTTTATTTCCTTTTAGTTAGAGCTGTCAATTTCGCCCCATTTTCATAGTATGGGGCGATTTGTATACAATTGACATTAATTTTTTAATTAAAATTTTAAACCTGACAGTAGTGTTGACACTTGACAGCTTGGCTGAATCTAATCTATATAATAACTACCCATTTTGACCCATTACATAATCTCAATGATTTTTAATTTTGCCACATTTACTCTTACTTTGATCTTAACATTCTGTTTTACTCCGTATACTTGTTGAATGCTCAGAAACCAATAGCTAAGAGACCAATAACTTCTACCGAGAAACCAAAAGTTGTGCATGATAGTAATGAAAAGAAGGCTGTACCACTCGCTAAGATCACCTCACTCAGAAGAAACCAACAATTCTATAGTCCCTGAAACGTCTAAAAATTCTCAAACCCGTGTGGATACTCCAAAAGACAATAAAAGAGAAGCAGAATCAAGTACAAAGCCATCACGAAACACTTCTTTACGTCCCATAAAGTCTAGTTGGAAAAATCTTCTTGGTCAGAAACGTAACACTTCTTTCAATATTTCTGACTTCATTGCAACTGTTTCTCAAAAAGAAGAAGGATAATTAAAGGATGATAATAAGAAAAGAAAGCTGGATAGTGATAAAAACGAGCCCAGATTGGATATAAACGAAGAGTCCACAGCAGAAGTAGGCCCAGTTACAACAGAAATCAGTATTTCCGACATTCTTGCAAATGATTGTTGGGAGAAGGAGGAACCAAAAAACCAACAATCTTGAAAGGTCAGATGTTCTTCCAGATGCTATTGACCAAAAAGATGAGGAACTCAGAGCTGATGATGTTAACGAGGTGGAAACTAGCAACTTAGAAAAGCGTGTAAATGCAGATAGCCAGTCGGGTAGCTCGAATGATCTTACAAAAACCAACTGATGAAGATTTGACTCGAACAGCTACAGGTGAATTTTGGCGACATAAATACTCATGGACGCAATTGATTAGCACCACAAGCCACACTTCTTTTAGCATATCACAGATTGTGCCCAATATAAGTTTTGAGAACAAGAACAGCAGACTGATGCAATGGTTTCACAGCCAGAAAACAAGAATCTCGATGACCAGACCCCAAGTACCAATTAGGAACCAGCTTTATCACCCGTGAAGAAGAAACAATTAGAAAAAAAGGAAAAAACGGTCTACTGTGAACTTGGAATCGGATGACACATGCTCGTTCATGAGGACAGACGAGTTCTTGAAAGAGTGGAAGAAGGCTAAGGCATCGTTAAGTACATCACTCAATAAAAAGAAAAAGTCGCTTAACGAATCTGCTTGAACTTATTAAGGTTATCTTGAATTTTGCTCAATTATTTGTTGTTTGATCTTTTTAGATTATATGTAATGTAATACAAGTACGTTTTAGTTCGTGACTTATGTTTGTTCATTTAGGTTATATTCATGTAAAAAATTTGGTTTTCCAGTCATGTATGACTTGGTTAAAAACTATCTTCAAAACCGTGTATTCCCATTTTGAAAGCATTACAACTTCAAGTGAGGGATTATGTGTGTGACTTCTGGTTTTATGATTCTACACTTTATTCCAATATATTATATAACATTTATAACCCGACGTTATTTTTTTTGAAATTATCTCATACCACCATCATATTTTTTTTCACCAAGTAATAGCATAACTTTCTCTACTACCTCTTACACCACTATCGTAGAAAATGTCAATCCTCGTAAAGTAAACGGCAAAAAGGCAAAAAGACAAAGACCAAAAAAAAAAAAAAAAACGGGATAACAACGGGATTAATAATGCTATCACCGTTCATGTACAATCAGCCGACAATGATCTTGGAAACTATACACTTGCACTGAATGCTAATGAGAATTGGGGATTCTGCGAGAACTTTTTATCAAGTACTCGGTTCTATGCACATTTCTGCTCGAATTCAAGGATTGCTTACTTTGACGTGTTTAATGTTAATACAAATGACAAATGCTACGCAGAAAAAGAATTGAACAAACCGAGAAGATGTTTTTGGTTAGTTAAAGCTGATGGATTTTATTTGGGACCACATCTTAACTCGTCAACCAAGCTACATGACTGGAGATGAATAACATGTTTATCAAGCGATTAGATTAAATGAAAAGTTTATATACAAACACGTCTAGTTGTTGTTTTAGTCAAGATCGTGAAACACAACAATTATAATTTGTGAACCAAGATTACTGTTTGATATGAATGAAAGCTTAAAGTGTCTTCATATATGGTGTGTTGAATGGGTATATGACTGTGACTTTTTATAAGCTTGCATACAACTACCCGAATCATTCAGGTTCAACTGGAGAAATGAAATAAAAGTCGAGAGACCAAACCGAAAACCAAAAAGCGAAACCGAATGATTTCTAAAGCCAAAAACTGAACTATTTCGATTCAGGTTCAACTGAACCATGCTCACCCTAACTGTTACACCATTTTAGCTATATTAAACTACTCAAAATTAGGGAGATAGGCAGATAGCTAAATGATAACTCCAAAGCAACCTTAAATCCTTAAATATATTTATTCGGATAATATCTTAAACCTAAACACCCTTAAAAAGGTACTCCGTATAAGACTAATGCGTCTATTACGATGTTCACTCACTTAAAAACTGTATGCATCAACTTAAAAAGGTATCTGTTATATAAAATAAGATTGTGGATAACGACAAGTCCATAGGTATCTGTTACGGGTTACCTCACTTTCCCGGTTTTATTTTTCCCTATATTCCCAAGTCCACCTATATTCATATCTTTTTTATATAATAAAACAAAACGCATAGTGGATACTTTCGTATTTTGGATAAAAGAATATTTTTTAATTAGGTAATATTTTATTTATTATTTTTTAATTTAAAATTTTAAAAAATTGCTTTGTTGATATACTACACAAGTATAAAATAAATAAAAAAAATATAGATAAGATTCAATACTAAACAAGTAGAAGATAAATAAAAATATATATATATATATAGATATAATGCAACTAACAAGAGTATTAAATTTTTTAAATGATTATCATTAATAATAAACAAATATAATTAAAAATCATAAATCAAACAAAACAAAGATTAAATTATTTGTTTTTTTAAGAAATAAAAATATATCATTCGAAAAATTTTAAAAAAACCTCGTGCGTGCTCGAGCATTATAACTAGTTTTCCAATATACTTTCACCAGAAAAACCAGTCGACAGCATGATTTCAATTTTTGAACACTTGAATTGTTTCGGTCACTCAAGGGTGAGGGCACTCCGATTTCAAGAGTGAGGGCACCAGATATATTTTCTACTACTACTATTATTATTATTATNGAACACGTCTAGTTGTTGTTTTAGTTCAAGATCGTGAAACACAACAATTATAATTTGTGAACCAAGATTACTGTTTGATATGAATGAAAGCTTAAAGTGTCTTCATATATGGTGTGTTATATGACTGTGACTTTTTATAAGCTTGCATAGTTGCATACAACTACCCGAATCATTCAGGTTCAACTGGAGAAATGAAATAAAAGTCGAGAGACCAAACCGAAAACCAAAACGCGAAACCGAATGATTTCTAAAGCCAAAAACTGAACTATTTCGATTCAGGTTCAACTGAACCATGCTCACCCTAACTGTTACACCATTTGAGCTATATTAAACTACTCAAAATTAGGGAGATAGGCAGATAGCTAAATGATAACTCCAAAGCAACCTTAAATCCTTAAATATATTTATTCGGATAATATCTTAAACCTAAACACCCTTAAAAAGGTACTCCGTATATAAGACTAATGCGTCTATTACGATGTTCACTCACTTAAAAACTATATGCATCAACTTAAAAAGGTATTTTCTTTAATGTATTATTATTATTATATAAAATAAGATTGTGGATAACGACAAGTCCATAGGTACTATCTGTTATATTCATATCTTTTTTTATATACTCCCTCCGTCCCAAAATTATTGTCCAGTTTGAATTTTCAAAGTCAAACTGGTTCAACTTTGACCATAAATATATTTTTTTATTATATAATACTTGATGAAAAATTATATCATTGAAATGTATACTTAAAACTCAATCCATTTATATCTTTTGCATCAAATATTATATAACACTCACAAAAATATTTAAGGTCAAAGTTAGATAAGAAAGACTAAAAAAGTCAATACTGGACAATAAATTTGGGACGGAGGGAGTAATAAACAAAACACATAGTGGGTACTTTCGTATTTCGGATAAAAGAATATTTTCTAATTAGGTAATATTTTATTTATTATTTTTTAATTTAAAATTTTAAAAAATTGCTTTGTTGATATACTACACAAGTATAAAATAAAATAAAAAAATATAGATAAGATGCAATACTACACAAGTAGAAGATAAATACAAAAAAATATATATATAGATATGATGCAACTAACAAGAGGATTAAATTTTTTAAATGATTATCTTTAATAATAAACAAATATAATTAAAAATCATAAATCAAATAAAACAAAGATTAAATTAGTTGTTTTTAAAGAAATAAAAATATATCATTCAAAAAATTTAAAAAAAAAAAACCCACGCGTGCGCGGGCATTATAACTAGTTTTCCAATATACTTTCACCGGAAAAACCAGTCGACAGCATGATTTCAATTTTTGAACACTTGAATTGTTTTGGTCACTCAAGGGTGAGGGCACTCCGATTTCAAGAGTGAGGGCACCAGATATATTTTCTACTATTCTTTTTTATAGTAATTTATTCTTTCCGTCTGGTTGTCGTTGAGGGCATCGCCCTCACTACTTTGTACATGGCTCCGCCCTGCCCGAATGTATATATGTAGTGTAGAAACATTGCACATAATGTCTTCGAAACGGAATAACTTTGTGTCATGCAAACCAATATAACCTTCATTAGCTTGTGGTGATTGTAAGCCATGCTTAACCTGCCAACCAATTAGATAAACGGTTATATGGGTTATAATAAGGTGAGTGGGTTAAACGTAATCGGGTTAGATTTAAATCTACTCACATGATTAGTTACACAGATGGTATAGTCTAAGACAAGGTTTGGCATTCGTAGGCGCACGATAAAGCAACTGAATTGGCGTTTGACTAAGTGCATTGTTGGCGTATGTGTCCGAACGACGTGTGCCAAAAGGCACTAACATATTATTTAAGTATTGCACCATCGGTCATCAACCGATACTACAATACTGGGGGACATGTTGGCGTATGTGTCCGAATAACGTGTGCTGAAAGGCACTAAGATATTATTTAAGTATTGCACCATCGGTCTTCAACCGATACTACAATACTGGAGGGACATGTTGGCGTATGTGTCTGAACGACACGGGCCGGACAAAAGTATCTTCATCAGTCCGAAGAGTATTACCGGAAGGCGGATGCTACCCTTGTCCGAGGGGCATATGCCAAAGGACCGTCAAGGTATACACCCTTTTTATATAGGTACATCCTTTTACCTAACAGTCCGATGCAAGAACCGGACTACACCGCCTAACCCGGATGTTACGGGATTGTGTTCCCCACGTGACGTGACACCTAGCACCTAGACTAGATGTAGCCCGGCGTGTTCCTTCCCAAGATATAACATGTATCGATGTTACCAAAGTGGTACCTAGCCCTTTCTCTCTCTATATACACTACTCTCTCATTTCTTATATCTCATCTCACACACACATTTATTATATACTCATACATTCATACTAAATCCTCTACACACGAGGTACTGACTTGACCGTCGGAGGGTGGTTCCCGGGGCTTCGGCCTCGGGACCCTTCTAACGGGTTCTTTTATGTTTGCAGCTCACTTTCATGCTCGGGACAAGGATAAATGGCACGTGGAAGCCGTCAAGACTTACCCGGCGGAAATATGCTTCAACAAATTAGCGTCATCCGTGAGACTCGAACCCACGACCACGTGAAGATGGATTGGAATTCTTGGGTATAAAGTAGTGTTTTTAATAGACCTTTTTTGGGTTTGGCCTCTCTCTCAGAGGTTTTGTGATGCATCTATATTTGTCCCTCCTGGTTTTACTATATAAATTTCTTTGCTCTTCCAAATAATATTAGTCTACGACAAGACCAGTGTAAGAATAAAAATATAGGTTTGTGAATGAATGTGTGTTGATATGGGAGGAGAGTTGATAAAGAGGTGTACCAAAGGGCTTGTCCTAGTTGTGTGAGAAGCTTGCCAACCAAAATGGTGTGGGTTCAAGTCCTGCTTAGGACATGTAAGATAGTTTGTGGTGTATATATTGTGAGATTGTTAGTTGCCGTTCTAAAAAAAAGAAGATAAAGAGGTTTGATTGGAATTAAGCTGAGATATATGTAATGCGTATATGGAAAAAAGGGTGTATTTGGATATAAAGCGAATGATATTTGTGGAAAACTAGAAGGGGGGGGGGGTTGAATAGTTTTCTCCTCTTTTTCGTTTTATAAAAGGTTTGTTTGAAAAACCTTCAATTAGATTTTATTATGAAAACAATATATAATCAATATGATTAATTATATATTTGTACTTTTGAGTTTGTTTTCAAAACTTAGTTTTATGAATGAAGCTTTGGTTGATCTTTATGTGAATATGTTTTCCTTTTGAAATCTTAAAACGTTTTATATCAAATCATCTATTAAGTTAAACTCAATATGAGGAGTGTGAATAATAATGTAGTCGATCATATCATATAATTTTGCACATCATCACAATATTAACTTGCAACTATAACACAATCAATCATCATGACAATATAAGCAACACCCAACACATATATGCATGTATAGATATAAAGCGATAAATGCAATAGTAAATGTAAAGAGATAAGAGAAAGAAGATGCAAACCGGACACGATGATTTATAGTGGTTCGGCTACAAGGTCTCCTTCCTTGCCCTACTCCACTCCCCGAGTCACCTACTCGAGAGTTTTCTTCACTACACAACAAGCTCCCTTATGGCGGAGAAAACCTTACACAACGTTGCTTACACCGGCTTAACGACACAAAGCTAAATGTCGGGTCTTAATAGTAGCTAGAACCAATCTCACAACACAACACAACACAACTTCAATCACTACACAACTTCTTCACAACTTCACGACTTCTTCACGACTTCACGATTTCATGACTTCTTCACGACTTCACGACTTCACAACTTCTTCACGACTTCACAACTTTACAACATCTTCACTACTTCACAACTTCATGACTTCTTCACTACTTCACACCTTCATGACTTCTTCACTACTTCACAACTTCATGACTTCATGACTCACTACTAAGTAAGATCATCTTGATCTACTTATTACATATACTTACACAACTTGTTTTCTACATCTTCGCATCAATACTAGCTAGACTTTAATACTTCTTTGACTTGATGATAAGAAGTATTCTTCTCTTGCACTTTTAATGGTAGAGGATTAGATCACTTGAAACAAAGATTAATAATCTTATGATCAAAGGGTTTTAGAAGATGTTTAGAGAGATTTAGATCTGAAAATTTTCGTTCAAAGGTTGGGAAAAATTGCAGGTTTAAGGTGGTATTTATAAGAGAAAATTTCTGACATTTTCTGACAGGGGAGCATGGCCGGTCCCCTTAATTGTGGCCGGTCCCCTTAAAATTAAGGGGACCGCCCTTATAATTAAGGGGGCCGCCCTGTCGAAAACGGCAGTTTTTCTTGTCTTTTGTGGGGAAGGTTTATCCAGTGAAATTTTATCTGTTTTTGGCTAAAAATTTGAATTCATATATTTATTATGAATTAAACATTTTCTTTTATATACCAAAAGTGTTTTTCAAAATATATAAAATGTTTATAACATTTTATAACATTTTCTTTTAATTAAAATACTTCCCTTTAATTACCAAAAGTGTTTTTCTAAAATATATAAAATGTTTATAACATTTTATAAAATTTGTAATGTCTAAATAAAAATCCCTTTGATCATAAAATGTATTAGACATTTGTTTATACATACCTTAAGTGATTGTTGAAACATACTCGAGATGTTGAGATGTCGAGAGACGTTGACGTATTGTTGGAATAGATGATTTGTGATCACAAGTAATTTAAACACTTTACGTTATGTGTTGTAACTTACATCTTTGTCATCATCAAAACATGAAGAGAATGTTTAGATTAAATATCGTAATATAAATATCGTAATATTTATGCCAACATAACTCCTTAAAGTGATAGTTAAAACTTTGAATGGTAGAGGATTGGATCACTTGAAACAAAGATTAATAATCTTATGATCAAAGGGTTTTAGAAGATGTTTAGAGAGATTTAGATCTGAAAATTTTCGTTCATAGGTTGGGAAAAATTGCAGATTTAAGGTGGTATTTATAAGAGAAAATTTCTGACATTTTCTGACAAGGGAGCGTGGCCGGTCCCCTTAATTGTGGCCGGTCCCCTTAAAATTAAGGGGACCGCCCTTATACTTAAGGGGGCCGCCCTTTCGAAAACGGTAGTTTTTCTTGTCTTTTGTGGGGAAGGTTTATCTAGTGAAATTTTAACTGTTTTTGGCTAAAAATTTGAATTCATATATTTATTATGAATTAAACATTTTCCTTTATATACCAAAAGTGTTTTTCAAAATATATAAAATGTTTATAACATTTTCTTTTAATTAAAATACTTCCCTTTAATTACCAAAAGTGTTTTTCTAAAATATATAAAATGTTTATAACATTTTATAAAATTTGTAATGTCTAAATAAAAATCCCTTTGATCATAATATGTATTAGACATTTGTTTATACATACCTTAAGTGATTGTTGAAGCATACTCGAGACGTTGAGATGTCGAGAGACGTTTACGTATTGTTGGCATAGATGATTTGTGATCACAAGTAACTTAAACACTTTACGTTATGTGTTGTAACTTACATCTTTGTCATCATCAAAACATGAAGAGGATGTTTAGATTAAATATCGTAATATTTATGCCAACAATATTGTAACAATAGTAAAATTCATGTAGTCAATTACATATATAATGTTTGGGATGTTTTCTTGCTTTTTTTTAGATTCTTTGGGCAAATTTTGCGAGGTTCTAGGGCTTTTTTTAGCATATTTTATACTAGACTGGATAGGCCGTAGGTATACTATGGCTATCATGTCCGGTGGAGGAATCATTGTAATGTTGGCACAAAGCTACAATTGGCATGACATGGTTAGGAAGTCACCCTGTTGTTTTGTGCTTGTATGCTCACATCTGCAAGCTTTGTTACGCTCCAGATCTTTGCTCAGGAGGTAATTCCTTCTATCTATTAGTAGCATCTCATGACCGAAATTTTCAATAATTTTAATTTCAGAATATCTAATGTTTAGGATGTTTTCATAATAAAGTTACCTAAATGACTTTGTTTATTGTTGCAAAAATAAACGACACTTATTTTGTTGGTATTATAGGCTTATCATACCCATTTAAGAACAACAGGAGTTGGAGCTGCAGCGGTGTCGGGATGGATTGGAGGAATGGTATGGCCTGCGTTGGGAGATAAGTGTTGGTGATTTTGCGTCACCAATATGATTTAAGTGTAATGGATTGACTTAGTTGACCAATGTGTAATCGTGATAAATGTTCAACAAGTCGGGGTTTGTGCGGAGTGCACACTTGTATGACGTTATTATGATTACCGCCCCGAATCACGGGGGTCCGGGGGCAGCGCCCCCGATAGCGGGGTTCCAGGGGCGGCAGCCCCTAGTAGTAGGGTCCAAGGGGCAGCGCCCCTGACTGGGGTCGAGTTTAAATTACTTAGCACGACATTTGTAGGTATATAGAAACGGATCTAAACCCTAACCTTCATATTATCCTACATGTCCTCACCATTGGTTACTATCGTAAGAACAATTTAACATTAGTATATTCAGTTTACTAAGCCTTTTACAAAAAAATAGAGTTTCTTTAAACATTTTAGCCATTTAAAATTTTATGTCTAAGGTGGTGTTTGTTTTTAAAAAACTGCCTCTTAACAACCTCTTAATCTGACTAGTTCAGACAAAGACACAGTCAGACAATTGGGTTATTAAGTGTGTTTGTTTTTTTCTTCACGTTCAGAGGCAGTTAGAGGCTAAAACCTCTTAACCAACAACATGTGAAAGGGATGTCTTGTTGCCTCTTAATGTCTTTCAACTTTTTACTTTTTTATTTTTTTATACTTTTTATTTTTAGCTTTTCTTTTCTTTGATTCCTTTTTCCATTTTTATTACATATTTTCTCAAATTTCTCCATTAGTATTGATAATAAGTTTAAAGAGAATTACCTCATTATTTTATTTTGCTCAATAAAAGATGTTAAAAGATGATAGTATGATGATGACGAAAATACTCAAACACAAGAGTCTTTCAAACGTAAAAGTTTATAACTAGTTTGTGATATCTAATTGTGGCATGCGTATTTGAGCAAGAACCTCGATTTGTTTTTCTTTGAAAACTTTTTAGTTGTTAAATGAAAATGTCAAGAATATTATAGAAATAATTTACTTTTTTCATCGTAAATTAATTGATAATTGATAGTGATAGTTTATTGAAAATGTTTAGCAACATCGGAATGCAGCGTATCAACAATATATAGAACTACATTATATTTATATCATTCAGTCATTTTTTTACAATAAAACAAACAATATTATTTCATTCAGATTCAGACATTTACGCCACAGATTCAGATTCAGATGTGCAAATCAGATTCAGATCCAGAGCCTCTTAATAAACAAACAACACCTAAGCCTTTTTGTAGCAACTTTATTACTTAATTAGAAATCAAAAATCAAAAGAGTTTCACATGCCATAAATATAATTTGGGTTAATTGGTTTTGCGGTTTGATTGAGTATATTTGGCAAAAAATAGATATTACTGGTGCTGGTGTTGTTGTTGCTGATGTTGGTGCTGGTGCTGTTACTGAAAAGTATTAAAATTGTAGTTTATTTATTTTTTTTAATTTTTTTTTTGTGTTATGTTTAGCAAACTAGCTGTACTTTTAAATTAAAAGTGTAAAAGGCATGGTTTGTGAAAATAATCTCCAGAATCATTTAAAAGCCGGTTTTNGTGTTATGTTTGGCAAACTAGCTGTATTTTTAAATTAAAAGTGTAAAAGGCATGGTTTGTGAAAATAATCTCCAGAATCATTTAAAAGCCGTTTTAGGAACTTATTTTTCTAAAATAATCTACAATCTGTCACACAAACAAAGATTATTTTTGACCAAAGCTGTATTCAACAAAATAATCTTAAGCCTCTACAATCTTTCACAATCTCTCGCGCGAAACATACGTTGAAGTTTGTATATTGGATTAAACTTCGCATTGTTTTTCTTCCTCAATGTTCATGTAAGAGGAACACATATAGACATTTCATGTTAGATATATACAAATTTAACAATCCAAATTCACGTTATATCATTATGGAATATATTAGCTATAATTTTTTGTAGCTAATTGACTACAATTTTGTGGTGTAAACGTGGGTCCCTGATACTTTTTGTGGGTCATGAATCTTTTTTATGGGTCCCTGATTCATCGCTAGTGTAATTTTTATTAAGGATTGTAGCCAATTAGCTACAAAAATTGTAGCCAAGCTATCCCCTATACATATATGTTTGATATAACTCCTCCATACTTTTATGACAAAATACATGTAACATGTGTATACAACTAATAAGGCTGGACTTATTTATCTCATATGGTGTCTCATTGTGCAGTTCTACCGAGATGCACAAGTCTTTTGCAGATTGGCGATAATCCCGATTAAGCAGTTTTTGAGAGCTAGAGTGAAAACAAAATAAGAAACTACAAAATATACAAAAGGGCTTGATCAACTAGAAGTTGTTTAATATTTTGCAACACAGAAATGAGTCACAAGTCTATCACATGAACCTAATAATAAACCTGACAATGAGATGATTCGTATCACTAGTTCAATAAAAATGAAAATGAGAGAAAAATTTAAATTACATGTGTCTAAGTGCATGAAACTTACTGATAAGTATGCATCATTTCTCTTTGCAGCAATTATAGTTAAGATTGATCAACAACCTGTATTCCGGTATGTGTTTTCCGCACTCGTAGCAAAATAAAGCTGAACAACTGAAACAACGTCGATAACTTTTGGTTAGCTTCCAGATATTAAGTCAAATGTACCGTTTAACAGTTCACGATATGAAGTGTGATTTCAAAAATTGGTCAATATAACAGACATACATGTATTTCTAATTAGAATATTTTTAGTAAAAATCTACACCATTCGCATTTTTACAAGTTTCAAACATTTTTTTCTCTCTCTTCATATTAACCGATCAAAATTTCAATTTCACCAATCATATTTGTACGCCTATTTTAAGCACATCATTTAGCTAGGTATACAAATCATTTTTCAAAAATAAATAAGGGAGCGTAACCTAGTTGGCTAATATTTTTTAGTTTACATATCAATTTGACCAAAATTGATTGATTAGTTCACATAAAGTTGAATATAGTGTTAAGAAAAGATTGAACATGAGATTATGTTAATATATTTTTCGAAAACAAGGGAAATCATGGGAGACTCGCCAACATGTGAGTTTAAATTACTTAGCACGACATTTGTAGGTATATAGAAATGGATCTAAACCCCTAACCTTCATATTATCCTACATGTCCTCACCATTGGCTACTATCGTAAGAACAATTTAACATTAGTATTCAGTTTACTAAGCCTTTTACAAAAAAAATAGAGTTTCTTTAAACATTTTAGCCATTTAAAATTGTATGTCTAAGCCTTTTTGTAGCAACTTTACTACTTAGAAATCAAAAATCAAAAGAGTTTCACATGCCATAAATATAATTTGGGTTAATTGGTTTTGCGGTTTGGTTGGGTATATTTGGCAAAAAATAGATGTTACTGGTGCTAGTGTTGTTGTTGCTGATGTTACTGATGTTGGTGCTCGTGCTGTTACTGAAAAAAATTAAAATTGTAGTTTTTTCTTTTGTGTTGTGTTTGGCAAACTAGCTATGTAAAAGGCATGGTTTGTGAAAATAATCTCCAAAATCATTTAAAACCCGGTTTTAGGAACTTATTTTTATAAAATAATCTACTCCATACAATCTTTGTCACACTGTATTCAACAAAATAATCTTAAGCCTCTACAATCTTCCATAATCTCTCGCGCGAAACATATGTTGAAGTTTGTATATTGGATTAAACTTCTCATTTTTTTTTCTTCCTCAATGTTCATGTAAAAGGAACACATATAGACATTTCATGTTAGATATATACAAATTTAACAATCCAAACTCATAGACGTTATATCATTATACATATATATTTGATATAACTCCTCCATACTTTTATGATAAAATACATGTAACATGTGTATACAACTAAAACAAAACATTTTTCATAAATCTGAGTGTATGATAGTGTGTGATTGGGTGCAGGGTGTGAATAAACCAATTAAGGAGAACAAACCTGCATCTAATGAAATTGGAACCGCGAGTAAGCTCGATGCACTGGCCACACTTGGGACACCTCTTCCAGTTCCACCCATTCTGCTTGCAAACAACATCAAAATCGATGTTGTTTCCATCCCTTGTCTCTTCGCATGTATAGCCTTCGTGCCATGGAGCCACCTTACATTTATAACAAAAAGATTTCAAGCAAGAAGGGCACACACATCTCATCACATCACCATCACCAAACTCATTCATAATCAATTCAGAACACTCGTTGTTCGGGCAATAAACCCTATCAAATTCTAACACTGTCGATTTACATAAAGCATCACACCATTTGTTGAATAACTGGTGAGAAATTTTGGTGCGGCATGATAAGGGTTCAAGAGAGTGATTGCAAGAGTTATGAGGGCATTTGATGTTTGAGAAGTTTTCTTCGAGCTTTACGCGAATGTATTTGATCATACAAGCCGTGCAAAACTCGTGGACACATCGGTTGCCATTAACAAATTTTTTGTTCGGTAATGATACAGATTCATAGCAGATTTCGCATGTGAATGTATCATCATCATCTTGGTTAGGGTTTTCTTGGGGTACGTTTCTAAGTTGATCCCCCATCGAATGAAAATAATTGCTGTGAAAGTTTTTTTATTGAGACTCTAGAGTTTTTGTTAACCAATTTTAATTATTCGGATAATAAGTAAAGATTTTGTATTGATAAGCAAGTCTTATAACTAGTATAATTTTAAAGGGATACTTTCTCCCAAAAAATCTCCTACTTAAATAAAATACATACTAGTAATATCTAAGGTTAAAACTCTTTCCAAAAATTGTTTACGTATAAATAACTCTAGGCATAATTCAAATAAAGATCTCCTACTTAAATAAATAACACCCGAGCAATAAAAACTTTGTGAAAATCTTTCAGATTAAGAAAGCGTAAATGAGTTTCACATGTTTATTGGATACTAGGATTCTCGGATATTGTTGTTGCGTGGCTCATGTTGAATTATTATTTATTCACAACTAGTTATAATTCCCGTTTTCTAATTTTCTAAATAATGTATTTTTAGTTATTAACAAAAATTAATTTTGTTTTATTTTTAATTATGGTTCTTAGTTTTGGATTTTAATTATTTTTTTTTTACTGACGTAGCAAGTGTTCATGTTTATATTTTTAAAAAGTTTAATCACAACTTTTTAAACTAAGTTAACTTACCGTTTGTTGTGTTTTTGCATTCTTAATTTTGGTAAACTAATAGTTTAATCTTATGTTGGAATATTGATTGTTGTACCACGGTACCTACTGCTCTAATGGTTAAGATACGTGTCATTATTACTGGTTGCAGGGCGACAGCCCAGTTCTTGCTTGGTAATATCCATAAAATTATAACAAAACAAATAAACACAATTATTCAACACTGGATATTTCATCAAGGTATAACCACTAACAATAATCAGTTATACAAAGTTCTTGTAACAATTGCCACTTATATAAAATATTACTATCACTTATGCCAAAAATTGTCCCTAAAGACAATTGTCACTTGTACCAAATATTGAAAGCTGCTACTAAGGAGTACTTTTTACCAGACAAGATAACAGAACTTGTTATTCATTCTAACTAAGCATCTCGATAGCAGGTTGTCGGCGTTGAAGTAAAGCCGATACTTTTGAGTAGCACATTGAATGACCTTTAAGTTGTCCTTTAATAAGTTATGGGATTTCACAACTTGGTCAATTTTTTGTGTGTGTATTTTCCGTGTTGACTTCATACGCTTCTGCTCAACTTTTTGATGATTGTCATCAATCTTTTGGCAGTCCAAAAGCCCTCGCATCCAAACCATTTCATGATTTTGTGAACAATTATTCAACCTGTAAAATATGAAAAGATTATTATATATATAATTTGAACTAAATCATGGGGCTTGTGGTCTAGTGGTAAAGGCTTAAGTAGTTAAGCGAGCCCAAGTGAGAGTAGTACCGGTTTTGGTGACCGACCGGGAAGTCCTCACTTGGGAACCACAAGCTCTAATGATATCAGGCGAATCGGAATAGGAGTGGGGTTATCTCCTAAGGAGAGGCTTGCGGTTGGTATCTCTGCCCGAGGATGCGACACTAACTCGAGCCAACAACTAACAACTAACATCTAACAACTAACCCGCCGTTCAAAAAAAATATAATTTGAACTAAAATTACCCTTCAAGGTGTCAATCATAACCATTTTGACTTTTAAGGTCAACTATTTGACTTTTCTTTAATACGTATTTCAATTACATTGACTTACCTGTGATGAATTAAGTGTACCACGTCCCGGTACAAAAGATACCACCGTGAACGTGTTGCGGCACATGATCGGCCCGCATTTTGAACCATTTGTAGCCACTCTGCATTAAGTACAGAGTAAGATTCATTAGATGACCCTGAAAACATATAGTATAAGCTATAGACTTAGACAAACTGCAAAATGGAGTCGGCCTTACCACAACGTGTCTTAGCTGTCCGGCTCGTTGTTGCAGTCTACTTGTGTGTGCTCTTCAATCATTCATATCAAGACTTGGACTTGGCTACTGTTACATTCACAAAGACAAAAAATAGTATACAGGAGATAAAACACAATGGATCATCCAAAGTTACTTAGGCTTTTAGACTATACGCCAGTTGCATCATCCAAACTTGGATGAATATCTGTCACTATATTGTAAAAGTCAATCCTAAGAATGACAAAAAGATCATGTACGGTTCTCACAAACTTCAGGACCTTATTTTATGAGTTACTCAATTTTCTGCATTAATACAAAAGAGTTGCCCAATGGTCGGTTTGGATTTCAGAAAAGGTTTTACTTTCTATAAACATTATCAACCATTTAATTCTAACCGATATTTTATGAGTGAAACTGATATAGAAGAAATCTCTTAAATATAAAATAAGTAAATAACTAATGAAGTAATGAACCACATGTTGTTTCTCCATTTTAAGGATTTCGGAGATATACACCGGTAGCTTAACAACCTATTTTCACACTAAATCTTAATACACTGCAAGAGGCAAATGCACTTTTATCCAATCACATATCATTTTTATCAAGTCGAAATTGATGAATTCAAGTATTCTCAACAAAAAAAGACACATAACTGAGTCAGGCATTTCATCAAACACTTGACACATACAACCCACAACAGTTTTAACAAATAACACACACAAACTTAGTTAAGGCGTTTCGCCAATTGGTCTACGCTCTACATGTACCATCCTCTTTAAAACACATTTAAACACCATAACATTTCAAAATAAAAACAAAGAGGCAAAGAGCGTATAATTCAATTTACTGTGCGAGTTGATGAAGGCTACAGTTGAAATCACCAAATTAACAAATTAACATACTCGAATATACTAAAAAACAACAAATTAACATACTCGAATATAACAGACAATGACTCACATGCGTCTCAATGCTTGAGGTTCCCCATCTCTGGTGACAATACTCCTTCGAAAGATAACCCCCTTAGGCCCTTAAGACCCCTTCAAAAAAATCACAAATTTCTTAATCATATTTTAATTACAATTGTGAATGGACAAACCACATAGGTAGCAAAATGGGTGGGTTGGGGAACGGGTCGAAATGCGTCACGTCGAGCTCACCCACCTACATTTTTGTTCGTTTTCCTTAAAAGTTAATGAAAATTAATTTACATATCATCGTATAAAAAGACTATATTTGTAAGATATTAATTTTCTCTTGCGTTGAATCTACATACCAAACACATCCTGAGAGATCTTTAAGTAATATCGTGTTCAAAATGGTTCATAATATAATATCTGGTAGTATGCACCACACATTCAAACATTAAGCATAAACTCATCTGGTAGTATTTTGTCGTTGAATCTACAGCCCCAACCTCAATCCATTTCGCCAAACATACCCATAAAGATACAAAAACATTCAAGGAGAGGGAGTACATACCAGTTGATGCGAGATACAATCTGGGAAGAACTCGGGATCTTAATTAAAGACTGGCTTCAGGACGATGTCTTCCTCCTTTAATCATCATTCTGCTGATGTTAAAACTTTTTCAAACTAATCACACCAGAATATAATAGAACCACGACTCCTCGAGTAAAAGATGTAGAACTTTACCAGAGTCTAATGAGATATAGAACATAAGTATGCCACTACTCCCTGATGCCATCATCCTTGAGCTCTTGATAATTTATTTCAGGATCAGCAAGAAACTCCTCCAATGGAACACCGGGTGCATCCTCATCATTAGTCACATCTGAAATTCTGGCTGAAAGTCACTATTCTGATATAACGAATATATATTAATACTTTCATATGAATATATGATTTTGTTGTTTAAGGATGTAAAATGCTCCACTAATCAATATATAATGAGTAGAATCTTTTTATCCAACGCATAAAACAATCAATTCCAAAATGTTAATCATTGTTGCATTGTTAATCATTATGCAACATAGATGTTGCATCTTGAGGATATGTTAAAATTTCGTAACGTTATCTTGAGGATAAAGTGTACTAAGGTCAGATGGGAAGCGTAATTAAGCTCTTAAATAAGGATCACTCAATTTCCAACTACTCATTATTTCAAAACTGTTACATTATCCTTATGATATACTTATTTAAGCAGTTAGCATATATTTGAAATAATTTTAACTGATTTTCATAGTACTACTTCAAAATTGTAAAAACACAGGAGCAACCTAAATCTCAAACATATAAACAAAGTAATCAATTTAAAAGTAATTTTGCTTTAAATCATAAACTGAAGGTAACATCAATACCTTTCAACATATTGTGGAGGAAGCCCTCACTTTGAACTTTCTGTAAACATTTAAACCAATGTTTTCAATCATAAGCAAATCAATGATCATTCAACATCACACTAATACTAACGGCAATAAGAGAAATACAAAATCGTACCTTGCATCTTTGCTTATAAATACCAAAATGTGTACCCATTGAAGATTTGCAGGCGAGACTAAATGCGCCCCCAATGTGTAACTCATGTCCTGTCCATTTTCATTAAAAGGTCACAATTAACCCATTAGTAAAAATAAAACATCCACATATTCTCAGACTTTCAACTTACCAATCAGGCAGTTGACTAAAAACATGACTTTCAGGAGTGACCAAAGCATGATCACTCTTACACACACTTGGCGTAAACCCGGTATGATTTGATTTAAATAGACAATAATTAAAAATACTTAAACTAAATAGACAATAATTAAAAAAAATTACTAAATAAAGTATGATTTGATTTAAAAAAAAAATACTAAATAAAGTATGATTTGATTTAAAAAGTCCCCACTAGGAGTTTTGTTTTATTATATAACTAGTTATAATGCCCGCGCACGCGCGGGTTTTTTTTTTAATTTTTTGAAATAATTATTTAAAAATTTTAATAATTGCATCTTATCTATATTTTTTGTATTTATCTTCTACTTGTGTTGTGGATAAATATTAAATGTTACCTAATAAGAAAATAATCTTTTTTTAAATATCTTATCTATATTTTTTGTATTTATCTTCTACTTGTGTTATGGATAAATATAAAATGTTACTTAATAAGAAAATAATCTTTTTTTTTTTAAATAAAATTATTACTAAATAAGGTATGGTTCCAATTTTTTTGAAATGAAAAATTCCCAATAGGGGTTTTGTTTTATTATATAAAAGATAAAAAGATTAGCAAATATCCTCATCGTGATAATTATTTATCTCTCACGAGATAAGTACATACCGATAAAACTTACTAAAATCAATTAACAAACTTTCAAATAAACTTTTATGCAATGGGGGATAATACCTCAAGAAAACCCTAATCATGATGATGAAGATACATTCACATGCGAGATCTGCTTTGAACTCGTATCTTTACCCAACAAAAGATTCATTAATAGCAACCGATGTGTCCACTCGTTTTGCACGGCTTGTACGATCAAATACATCCAAACAAAGCTCGAAGACAACGTGTCAGACATCAAATGCCCTCATAACACTTGCAATCACTCTCTTATCATGTAGCACCAAATTTCACACAAACTCTTCAACAGATGGTGTGATGCACTATGTGAGTCGACGGTGTTAGGGTTTGATTTGGTTTACTGCCCGAACAACGAGTGTTCTGAATTGATTAAGAATGAGTTTAGTGATGGTGATGTGAAGAGATGTGTGTGTCCGTCTTGCTTAAAACCTCTTTGTTATCTATGTAATGCTCCATGGCACGACGGTTATACATGCGAAGAGTTGAGGGATGGAAACAATGTGGATTTTGATGTTGTATGCAAGAAGAATGGGTGGAACTGGAAGAGGTGTCCCAAGTGTAGGTATTATATTCAGTTTATCGGTGGCTGCCATATCACATGGATTGCAGGTTTGTTACACTCCTCCATTGCACTCACTATAACATGCGCTACTATGTTTGTTTTCTTAAATAAAGTAGTTGATTTTTGCTATGTGAGATAGGTTTGCCCATATATTAATTAGACCCAAATATTTGTCTATCTATCCTAATTGACGTTGTTGCAGATGTGGGACTAAATTTTGCTACCAGTGCGGACAGAAAGTACCATTTTTGCGCAGGTTCGAGTTCATCTATATGTCTTGCACAACCAAAGAGAATCTCTGGGATATCTATGATTCTTATGAGAGAGAAAAGATTTAAACAAACCATTAGGCATTTGGTTTGATATTTGATCATTACTTCAGTTTCCGAGTTGTTATTGTTAGCTTTACTTTGAAGATGGTTGTGGATGTTTTTCCTTATCGATAGGTTGTTATGGATTTGTAGTAGCTAGTTTTAAGCCTACTATTACTCAGTATAACCTAGCCACAAGTGTCTATTTTATTTATTTGTTAATTATGGTTTAATATTCACCTAATCAATCAACAAAACACAACAACAAAATTAAAGAACAAAAACGAAAGCTAACCTCACGCGTGGTATAACACTTAAGTGACCACANGTGGGACTAAATTTTGCTACCAGTGCGGACAGAAAGTACCATTTTTGCGCAGGTTCGAGTTCATCTATATGTGTTGCACAACCAAAGAGAATCTCTGGGATATCTATGATTCTTATGAGAGAGAAAAGATTTAAACAAACCATTAGGCATTTGGTTTGATATTTGATCATTACTTCAGTCTCCGAGTTGTTATTGTTAGCTTTACTTTGAAGATGGGTTTCAACAAAGATTGTCTAATTTGGAAGGACTAGTTGTAATTAGAATGATCTTTCTGGGCCAGTTTTGGTTGTGGATGTTTTTCCTTATCGATAGGTTGTTATGGATTTGTAGTAGCTAGTTTTAAGCCTACTATTACTCAGTATAACCTAGCCACAAGTGTCTATTTTATTTATTAATTTGTTAATTATGGTTTAATATTCACCTAATCAATCAACAAAACACAACAAAATTAAAAAAAAAAAAAAAAAAAAAAAAAAAAAAAAAAAAAAAAAAAAAAAAAAAAAAAAAAAAAAAAAAAAAAAAAAAAAAAAAAAAAAAAAAAAAAAAAAAAAAAAAAAAAAAAAAAAAAAAAAAAAACAAAAAAAACAAAAACACGAAAGCTAAACTCACGCGTGGTATAACACTTAAGTGACCACAGTCTTGAAAATCCCTTTTGACAATCATCAGATAATTCAATCGATCGATTATACACTTTTTAGATATGAGACATCACCCAGTTATTTATTTATTTGCTAACAATAAGAAAATTCGTAGGAAACTAAGGCGGGGCCTCCCACCTTCAAGTCAAAGGTAACTTGATATGTGTCATATGTTTGTACATTACCGCGACCAAATATGAAACGTTACATTTGCAAGGACTTGATTCAATTTCATCTTCATTTACATTAACCCCATTAACTTTGGTATTTGACTTTGAAATCTAAGTACGTGGAATCTAAACCTCAACATTTCAAGGTACACACCCGTTACACTCCAATACGTATCCCTTCTTTAGTAGAATCTCTGGATTTATATAATCAGAGTTCTAATTTTAGAATAAGCCTACAAAGTCACAACAATGTAAACTTAATCTATGATATAATTAAACACTACAACAAATAGTAGGACAGGCGAGGAGACTTTTGGCGGCGACGGCCCTGTCCCCGCCGAAAGTCGCTACACGACAAAAAAGGTGCTGAGCTGGCACACAATCTCGCTGACCGTTCGCAATATCCCCGCCGAAAGTGTTTTCGGTATTTGGCTAACTTTGACCAAAACAGTTGCCCTTCAACGTTCTCGGGCATTTTTCCCGCCTTCACTTTTCGCGGCGACATGTCCCCGCCGAAAGTGTAGATCAATTATGTTAAACTTTCCGCGGGGACTTGTCCCCGCCTAAAGTATTGGCAGGATAAAGTAATTGCGTAGAAGGAAAAACAAAATTTTGGTGAATACTTTTAGCGAGGACATGTCCCCATTGAAAGTCTTTTTTGATTTAAAAACTATTTTATGTCATGTTAATTAACTTAAATCAATATTAATTAAATCATCTAGATTTAATTAATTTTTTTTTCTAGAATAGCAAATTTGGAAGCTACGTTTGCACGTCTCAAGGAAAGGAAACGATGGTGCGAGTTCAAACAAAGAGGGAAGTAGCCGCAAAAAATAAAAATAAAAGAGGTGTTTGGTTTGATCAGTTTCGTTTGGTTGTCGAGCTGTTTTGTTTGATCTGTTTCGTTTGCTTGTCGAGTTGTTTAGTTCGAGAACTCTTGTATTAATCCAACATACGTATTAATCCTACATTAAAACGTACTAATTAAAAATATGAAGCACGTTCGACATTAGTTTTCACAACAACAACAACATTTTATTAAACAACAACAATAACATCAACAACGCGACAAACGACAACAACAACAACAACAACAACAACAACAACAACAATCACAGCAGCAGCAACAACAACAGCAGTACTACATATGAAAATTATCCATGTCACCTAAAAGGTCACGAAGTATTGCATCCGACTAACATGCGTGGTCGTGGTTGTCGGGATACGTTGCCATTTCAAGTTTTGCCTCCAGCATCCTTATTCTTAAGAGTAGCAACTGATTTTGTGCCTCAAGCATGTTTACCCTAAGATCTTTTTCATGACATTTTGAGCACCTTGTTGGAGCAGATCCAGAACCGTTTGATGTTGAAGCTCTAAGAGAACCGGTCATTTTGGCGAGCCGTTCCTCCTTCCATAAAAAGAAATCACATCCATAGTCTGTTTTCCCAGCCTGTTAAAGAGTAAAAACTATTATTTTTAACAACTAACCAAATTATTTATATAATACACGAAAAAGTATGTAATTGTTCACCTTCGATAATGGACACGAATAGTATTGTTTACCACGCGAGTAAGATTTACGCGATTCTCGCAGAATCACGTCTCCTCGTCCACAAGGACAAGGAAAAGCTTCAAATTCCGCCATCTTGATCACCATGATAACAGTGTGTGTTTGTGGTTGTGAGGTTGAGTGGTTGTGAGTGGTGGAATCGTGACCGGGGTGGCCCGATCAACAAGTTGAGGTGATAAAAGGTGGTGGCCAGAAAAAGATTCCGGCGGCCGGAAACTGCTGGTGTCCCCGCCAAAAGGTATTAGCGGGGAAAAGTCCCCGCTGAAAGTCTCATTAAGTCCCCGCCAAAAGTGGTGAATGTTGTAGTGAAAACTTAAAAAGTGAACCGAAGGTAATCTTATCTTCTCTTATCTTTCAACAAATTCGTAAATTAACTTTGTTTCCAATTACATCATGCAAAGAGTGTTCACAATACTGAATGAATAATAAAAACATGAAAAGAATAAGCTTCTAAGGGCATCCAATATGGTAAACCTTTTTAAATGTTTATAATTGTGTTGACATTAATTTATAACCCTTTTTGTTTTATAAACATTATAACCCTTTTTGTTTTATAAACATATCTCCACTATGTATAAACCTTTTCAAGTTTTATAAACATCTAACATAATTCAAATCCATTAAATTATGAAAATATTCAATATTTTAGACCTATTCATGCCACACAAGCTTAAATACATCTTCACTATGATTTACAAAGTTTTAGACATTTTCATAACCTTATGTAGACAGGACAAATAATCGCAGGAATTAATATGTGAAATTGATCACTTACGCCTTTTTACTCTGAAATACTACTTTAACAAAGTTTTATGGCTTGGGTGTTATTTCTTCAAGTAGGAGATCTTTAACTGAGTTTTTTATGCTTAGAGTTATTTATACTTGAACAATTTTTGGAAAGAATTTTAGCCTTACACATTAAAGGGTTAATTGTTTTAAAAAAGTACTCATATTTGTCACTTTTTATATAGTTGTGTGTATCATTGTTTGAATCTGATTATTTTGTGCCATCTTTTCAAATTCTAGTTATTCGATTGAAATATTTTTGAGAATCAAATCGCGTATTTTAGGCAATTGAATCAAATACTTTTAGGAATCGATAAATGGAATAATCAAAATTTGAAAAGATGTTAATAATATGATCAGATTCGAAAAATGATACATACAATTATAAATGGTGACATATATGATATATTTTTAGATAATGCCTGAAATTATATATTTTATTTTAGCAGGAGACTTTTTTTTTTGACAAAATCTTTACTTATTATCCGAAACGTTCTGTTTTCAAATGATCTAGGTAAAGTATCATTTTTTTAATTATTATTTTCAACTATTCACTTTTTCTGATTCTTTTTTCTTTTTGTGGTCATTTTATGATTGTAGGTAGAAGCTCATTGAAGAAGATGAATGCACCATCTCGTGTTTATATAATTTTCATCAAGGTGATCACTTTTAGTTAACCCAAGGTAGCTAATCAAATTTATGTTAGCCATTTTATTGAATTGATTATATTCGATTTATAATTGAATTTCATTGAACCAAAACTATTGTCGGCCACCTGTTCGATCGATGAATGTTCTTTGAACCAAATTGTTGTTCATTGATTCTAAATTTAGAATAAATTTTAATTCCTAATTGCATATAGTCTTTGAACCAAATTTTTGTTCAAACTAATTGATTTAAGTAGCGTCCTAATCTGAGGAACATTTTTGTTTTGGCTATTGCAAACTGTTTCAACCCATAGATTTATAACCTGGGGAATTCATTTTGTTTCAGATCATTCTACGTTTTGCTATTGTTGATCTCTAATTTGTACTTTGATGTTGCCAAAGAACGCCTTTAACACGGGCAAAAATGACGGAAAAAAACTCAACGTGGGAAAATGTATCAAGTTATTCGTGATGCTTCTCTTTTAAAGACTGTGGTTCATTTGAAATCCGGGGATATAATATGGTCACTGTGTGGAACCTTTGTTTCTTAAAGTTTATGTTATTAAGTTGTGATATGATATGGAGTATTTTGTGGCTTTCGGATAATAGATTATGGTGGCAAACAGTAAGGAAAAAACATTCAACATGGAGAATATGTATCAGGTAATAAAAAATCACTCTTTGAAGTCCATTCCTTTTATTATTCCCCTTTTTATGTTATGGATTAATAGTGACTACAACACGCGTATGAAGTGTGAACACGTTGATCAGATGAGAACGTAACGGGCGATTTGAACAAAGTTAAAAATGCAAGGATACACAAGCTCAACTTTCTCAGGTTAGCGTCTCTTTTACTAACATGCTTACCAATAAATGGGGCGATTCGGGTTATAATTTAATTCAAAAAGGTCAATTCAGTTGCAAAAAAAGAAAGAAAAAAAANGTCTCACCCCAAGGTTACCCACCACTTTGGCAAGTACACTCTAAAAGTCTAAAGTCTGTAGGTATGATAAAAGAAACCTCTCCACTTGTGAATGTACATGTACTGGACCAATTCAATTGGTCTCTAGATTATAATACCCAAAAAGATGATGCTTATCTTTACTATTCGTGGCTCTCTTGCTTAGTGTTCTTCCTCCTACCATGAATCTTAACTCGCATTTAACTTACATGAAAGAATGGATCAGGTTTAGTAGATAAATTTGTTGTTTCTAAAATTGGTAACGTTTATAAAGCATCAGTTTGTTGTTTCTTATATGTTATTGTTATTCCAAATGTAGGTTTATCTTATGAAGAAGCCAAGCTTTATGAGTTATCTTGATAGGACTTGTGCTTTTTAATGGGCAGCGATAAGATATTGAATAAAAGCTCAGACACAAGAATAATTTTAGGTTCAAGGTTAGTGTAATGTTTATGCCTCAACTTCTATGGGGTTGTTTCATTGGTCTTACATATTTTGGCTTGATTCTCTGTAGAGCTTTTTCTGGTATAGTGGGCTATCAGTTATGAGTACGTAAGTTAAAATAGCAAATGCATTAATGGAGCTGTTTTGTTAAAATAAATAAATAAATGGAAGTGTGCTTTTTGGTGAAATTAGCGTGTGCCGGTGAGCATTATATGACTTAAGAAACTGGCATTAAATTTGAGGGTCTAGATTTTCCTTAATAATGTTGTTGATAAGTGATGGGAATTTGGTTATTTCAACTTTGTTTTCTGTAGTGAATATTAGAAGTATTAGGGGTTTAAGCTATTGTCCTATTTTATTGTTGGTTTCCTATTTTAATGTGGTTGAACTAGCATCTTCAATTGTATAAATAGTTTTAATCTTGATTATTAGTGAAGCCAGTCAAAGAGTTCGGTTAAGGAGGAGTCTACATCTCAAATGTCGTCTACCAAGAAGTTTTACGCGACGAGTAACGTGCATTGTTAGTTAGTATCTCATAATTGATGTAATGTTTTCTTTTTCAGTCTCACTAAATATTTTATATGTTGTTTGATACATGTTAAGAATTTTTGCTAGAGTTGAATTATCACATGTTACAATGGTTTGCAATTATATTTTGATCTTTTCACGTTCTATTTTGAACGCTACACAAAACACTCACCACAATATCACAAATTGTTAATTATCTGCCACTAGGAACCGTTGCTATGCACGGGTACTCGCCTAGTATTCATAATTACAAAACATTTTCCTAAAAGTAGAATATTTCACAAAAGGGGGTGATGTTTTTGTGTTGGTTTCATTCGTCATTGGGCCATATATGGTTTCGGTATGTCAAATCAATGTAGTGAATGTCTACGTTAAGCATGTCTACTATCTAGTGCGTAGTAGGTTAATGTAGCATGTCAGCCATATTCCTTGTACTTAAACGTTTTATGGTTTTAATATATCTCATGTCTTTTCCTTTATGATTTTAAACCCAACACAAAACCACAAGATCTTGTTTGTTTCTTTTATGTGTTATTCGAAATACAAAAACACCCTTTTTGGTTGTTTTGATTTCGAATCACACACTCTCTCTCGATTATTTATGATTATCGGCTTCAAGATCTTTGATAAGTTCTAGGGTCAGTTGTTTTCTTTGTTCATTGTGTTGATTCGGTTATTTATGAACGATTATTTGACCTTCAATTTGCCCAACAAAAATAGAAACTTGTTTCAGGCTTTAAAGTTTTATAACATGTATATTTAAAAGGGATAACTTGGCTACAATTTTTGTAGCCAATTAGCTATAATTCTTCAAAAAAAATACACATGCAATGAATCAGAGACCCACAAGAAAGAATCAGGGACCCACAAAAAATAATCAGGACCCACATTTATAGCACAATATTGTAGCCATTAGCTACAATAAATTGTAGTTAATACTCCGTACATTCCCATATTTAAATACGTGATGATGCATGCTACAGCCATTTACCACTGCACTCGTTTATAAAGTATTATATTTGTATTTTTCATACATATTTAAGTACTTGTTACAACTTTCCATGTAGCTTCAGGTTCTTGACTTTTTATGGGTGTTTGGTGTGTGTACCGTGTACGTATCCATTATCCAAATGGATGTATATTTAAACTTAAGCCATATACTCCCTCCGTCCCAATTTATTTGTCCACTTTTGACTTTTAAAGTCTTTCTTTTACAAATTTGACCATAACTATTTTCTTATGTGTTATATAATACTTGATGCAAATTATATGAATGGATTGTGTTTTAAATGTATTTTCATTGCGTATAATTTTTATCAAGTATTATATAACATAAAACAAAAAAAATTAAGGTTAAAGTTGACAAAGAAAGACTTAAAAAGTCAAAAGTGGACAAATAAATTGGGACGGAGGGAGTAATAATTAAGAGAATAGTAGTGCAGTTGTAGAAATAGTCAAATAAGCTATTAGACATTTCATATTTGATTAGCATGATTAATTAATTAATACTACAGGGAAATTTCTTATTGCAACTTTCCATATAACTTTGTTCTTGACTTTTTATTGGTGTTAGGTGTGTGTAGGGCTGAGCACCGAAGGTTCAAAACCGAACCGGACCGACGAAACCGACCGAACCGACGAAAACCGAACCGGACCGACGGCCCGTCGGTTCGGTTTCGGTTCCGGTCTTTCATAAAATTCGGTTTCGGGTCGGGTCGGTTCGGTCCGGTCCGGTTCGGCCCAAAACTGACAAAAAACATGCCAAAATACACGTAGACCGACAAAACCGAACCGAACCGACGAAAACTGAACCGACCCGACGGCCCGTCGGTCCGGTTTCGGTTCAGGTTTTTCATAAAATTCGGTTCTCGGTTTTTTCGGGTCGGTTCGGGTTGGTTCCGACCCGATGCTCAGCCCTAGGTGTGTGTACATATCCATTATCCAAATGGATGTATATTTAAATTTAAACTTAAACAACCATTATAATAATTAAGAGAATATTAGTGTAGTTGTAGAAAGAGAGATGATTTACACACTCAATTTTTTGTGAGACACTAATATGTACAACCGGTTAAAGCAGTGTACATCCACAGTACAACAGTTTAATACGATTGCTTGATTGTCCCAATCAAAAACATAAAATGTGCAAATCATTTCTCTTGTAGAAATAGTCAAATAGGCTATTAGACGATGAATGATAATGTGACTTAACCTACCCGGTTTCGTCAAATGAATATCCGTAATTCTAGTTTACGTGAAATGATGAATTGAAAGCTGTGAATAATGAGTTGTTGAGACTTAAGAAATTGACCTGAAATTGAGAATTATGACAATTGTGATTGTCGATCCCAGTAAATGGTACAAAAACCATTTTGTACCTATGAAAAACAAATGATAAAACATTTATACAACGTTGAACCATTATAATATAACTGATGAACCATTTAAATTCAGTACATTAAAATTGCATTTACACAAGCTTACTGATGAACTTATTAATTAAAAAGAGTCCATCAATTGCAAAAAGATAAACATATAAAAAATGAACTTACTTATTGGTTCTGAATGTAGCATCAAATGACATGATATCGCCAAAGGCATAATAGTTCCTTTTTGCATATTCAGCAGCCCAAAAAAGATTTGTCAACGCGTTATTCTCACCAGTTTGATACTCAAATGAAAAATTAGGAAGAAAATCCTTCTTGTTCATTAACATCTCAACTAACATCTGAGCATCATTCTTACCAATGAAATCGAGCACGTCTCTCCTATAATTTTTACAATCAACTGAACTAACCCTAATAAAATCATATTCCCCATAAATCACCCTAAGTAAATTGAAACCTTTCACTGGACCAAGATTCACTTGCGATGCTTGATATAGAAAAACTTGTTGAGTATAAGAAACATCCCGAGATGAAACCAGAAAAACACCATCTTCCTCACTAACTAGGCTATGATTATTACCCTCAATAAACTCATAACACCAATTTCCTCTTCCTTCAACATACTTCACACGGAAAGCAACCTTACAATCAGTACGCTTAGACGAATGTTTCCTTTGTTTAGACTTTGGTCCAACTTTCTTTGGGGCAGGATTTGTTCCTTCTTTACTACAAACGAAGTATTTCAAATCCACATTATCGTCCTTATTCTTCTTAGATTTATATTGTTGACCTAAACAACCTCAAAACCAGCTCTTTTTGTATAATCTTTGTAATACTCATATGCCTGCTCAAGACTATAATACATCATACCATAAGCCGGCTTCTGGCCAACAGGAATATCGTGAACCCATAACTTCTCACCCGCCTCCTCAGAAACAACACCAACAGAATATGGTACAGGTTCATAATCATTATCTGTAAATGCTACAGGTTCATAATCATTATCTGTAAAAAAAAAAAAGTGATGAACTTAAAAACTTAATTTAACTAGAAGTAACAAGTAACACATAACACAGGCAAAAAAAAAAACTCTTTCTAATCTATTCTAAAAACACATAACACATAACAAAATCCAAAAAAAAAAAATTGATGAACCTGATTAAAACATTATAACAAGCAATAATTGATGAACCTGATTAAAACATGATAACAAAGCCAAAAAATAATGATGAACCTGATTAAAACATGATAACAACTAATGAACTTCATTCTAATCTATTATTAACAAGCTCTTCTATGGAATCCGCAACCTACTAATTAAAACATGATAACAAGCAATACTTGATGAACCTCATTCTAATCTATTCTAACCGAAAATCGGCAATAACAAGCAATACATGATGAACCTCATTCTAATCTATTATTAACAACCTCTTCTATGGAATCCGCAACCTACTAATTAAAACATGATAACAAGCAATACTTGATGAACCTCATTCTAATCTATTATAACAAAAAATCGGCAATAACAAGCAATACATGATGAACCTCATTCTAATCTATTCTAACTGAAAATCGGCAATAACAAGCAATACATGATGAACCTCATTCTAATCCATTCTAATTGAAAATCAGCAATAACAAGCAATACATGATGAACCTCATTCTAATCTATTCTAACTTAAAATCGACAATAATCGGCAAACAAAAAATGATGAATCAGAAACATAATAAAAAATAAGCATAAAATAAATTACCTTGATTAAACACATGAGTATCAGTTTGAGCCATCAGCATATACCCAAATTTGAACGGTAAAAACCCAAATTCACTTCGATAAACCCTAATTCACTTCCAATTGACCGATTGAATGCTTAGAAACCCTAATTCTCTTCCAATTAACCGATTCAACAGTTAAGAACCTTAACTTTTTCTCCGATTAACCGATATGAACCCTAATTCTATCCAATTAAGCGATCGGATGGCTAATTCGAAGCCGATATGAACAATTAACGATTCAATTAAACGAATATGAATTGAGAACAAAAAAGCCCTAAATTTCGTAAATTTAGGGCTTATGAATATGAACAAATGAAAGAATGAAAAAAATGTGAAATTGAATGAATGAATGAATTGAATGGAAATCATTGTGTAAATTCAGTTTATATATGGCCGGAAATCAAACGGAAAAATAGAAAATAGAACAGATAAGATAAGAGAAAGAGGAGAAAAAGCGAGAGGGAGGAGTGAAATTACATGGATGTCCTTGGGGGTGAAAAAGCGGGGAGACACGTGTCGCCACAGGATTACTTTTTAGACTTTTTTAAAAAAAAAACTATGGAAGCGATCAGGTGTAAAAAGTAAAAACAAAAAAAATTGCTTAAAAAAAAAAAAAAAAAAAAAAAAAAAAAAAAAAAAAAAGAAAAAAAAGTTGGTCACAAGGATTGCATATATGCCCTTGCTGTAATGGTACCTTGGCCCCATAATTTATAAGAGGTCTCCCCATGTTAACTTTGACGGATTGGGCGATGTGGGACAAATGAACAAGCATACTCAAAAGTTTGTTCTTTATGTTATGCAAAACCACAAAATCAATTCCACTCATATTTTGTACATTAGCTTTTCATTTCTATAATCTTTGCTTTTTAATATCTAAAAGATGATGTAACGACTTGCTTTTATTTCGCGTGTTCGGGTCATTTTCCTTTGTGCCAATCATTCAATAAACTAGCCATATAATCCGATATATGAGTCTACGTTATAATATTTTTTCTTGTGCAAAAGACGAGCTGCAGTTTACTCATTGTAATCTCGATAGTATTTGGGTTAAATCACTTGGATATGAGTCATCGGTCTACCATTTAATGTGTTGTGTATATGTGAGTGATTGCTTGTATTGGTGCAACTTGTTGGACGATGTAACGATAGTTCATATGTTTATATTAAAATGTCAAAGATGTCAATAGTAGTCACTCATGGCTTTTTCCTACAAGTCATACTAAGTTTGATCAAACAAATTTAATATCCATGCACCTAAATTTTTCTAACCGGATGAATTACATTAATTTAACAACAAAAAATTAAAATTTATATTCCGCTAACTTGACGCTCATAATGATAATTATGAACAAGAGCGTTGGGAAATATAAACTCAAAAACTTGTTTACGGAGTGAGGAAAAAAAAAAAAAAAAAAAAATTGTTCAAGTCGAAATTTTTACTCCGTAATAAACATTGATGAAAGGAGCGATGTGGGACTTAGCTTATTGTTCTTTGTTTTTGTTTTTGCTATGAAACCACAACGATAACACCAAGGATCTCAAACATAATATATATCTCATCCATATTCTATCTTGTTTTGTACATTAATCTATTCGCATCCAATTCCCAATTAACTGTTCATTTCATCTACAATACTTAACGCCATTCTTCAACACCAAGTCTTGTAGATTTTTTTTTTCTCTTTCTTCTACATATCGTTCAATAGCTTTTCTTAGAACATAAATGTAAACAAGTCATGTACACGTCCTAACGCTTTTGATACGTGAAGTTTGAAGCTAGCTACTAGCTAGATCGAAAGTCTTGTCTATTTAAGTTGTCATCCTTTCTAGTAATATTTTTGATTGGGAAAATTATCATATCTTATATTATCTTACTTATATATGCAAACATATATAACTCAAGGTGCACATCAACTAACACATGGATCCGCTAAGTTTTGAAGTAATTTATTTAACGTAAAAGTTTTGGAAGGTTATGATGAAAACTTGTACAAGTATTACGGTTTCATATAAACTAATCTAGACCCTTGTGGGTCTAGATTGCCATGGCTGAATTTAAGTAATGCTATATACACAGCATGTTCGAACAAATTTGTCATAGACAAGCCCTAAAAGACAGAGACATGAATATGCTTGGAATAACCCTTTCCCATAACTCATCTATAAGGACCAATTGGTAGGTTATGAATCATTTTCCAATTTTAAACGTATCTCTCATTCTGCATATAGATCATTTGTTTAAATTTAGTAAAATTAAGCATAAAAAGCAAAAAGGTATCGTCACTTGTTGGCTTAAAAAGTGAACTGGTTTTTATAAGATTTTCTTCCCATCAGTTTGTCTTCATCAGGTGATGTGGGATAAGACTTACTTCTGGCTTTGTAATTCCCATCAGTTAACTATTGTCCCAAACAAAAGCAGTGTAAGTTGTTAAAAGTCAATGGTTTGACTCAAAAGTCAACTCTGTTGGCTAAACTCCATTGAAATTATTTAAAATCAAACACCTTTTAACATGCAAAATGTAGCCTTACATGAGTAGCCAACATCTCAGGTCGATCAATCGGTTACGATATAATAATGCATAATAAGAAAAGTCAAACTAGATGCTTTTCTGGTCACCTCTGAAACTCAGAAACACATGTAACTGATAATCTACTTCGAGTTCATTGATAATTTACAATCTGCAATCAGGCGAAAGCTACCTTCCATTCATATAAAAGTTAACCACATATCTCAGATTGATAACTTCATATGTCAAATATCGACGATTGACAGGAATAACAAGTTATTGAATATTTTGGCTATAACTACTGGTAATTAAACACAATGTTGCGAAAACGAAAGTATAAAGTATTTTGACCCGTCAAATTTAAGACACCGAGTTACTACTGATCAATTCCCTTGACACCAACATAGTTGTCGAAAGTCAATGATCTGACACAAAACATGGTTATGATAACTTTATATTCAAAATCGTATCAACATTCTACTATTTTCATCAAGATACTAGTTTGACTTTCTGAAGAAGTCAACTCTGTAAGCTGAACATCATGCATATACTTATTAACTCAAACCTTGAATGTTACAAGCTTCAAAATCATGTTCCTATATTTTGGCTAGTACTGAAAAACGTTCAGTAACTTCCATAAAAGCCAATCAAACCCCACCATTTTACTTGTATCTTTACACCATTTTTACCCTTGGTGCTACATGGAACAAGAAGTAATGTGGATTTATATGTTAGCTTCTTCCGTTGTTCCTGGCTTCAAATTATGTCGGAAAATGGCTATTCGCAAACGATCGGCATTGAAGTAACTTCGTGTTCTTGAAACATGTTTAGTAGCTTTTATCAGTACCAGTAAACACTTTATAATATATGTTCTTCAATAGTTTGACTCAAAAGTCAACTTTCTAATAATTTCAACCCATTTTAGAAGATATTAGTGCAAATCAAAAATTTTCTTAAATTTATTTATAATATCATATCAAGTCTCATTATTGTAATATAACTAGTATTACAGACTAGATTCCTTGAACATATATCTCCTTGTACTTTGATTTTAAACGGCTAGCTGAAACCAAACTATTGAGGGCTGAGATTAACCTTCAGGTTCAGCATGTCATGTAACTGTGTGAACCGTGAACAAATAAAACCAAAATGCAGTACAAACGAAAAAAGAAAAAAACCAAGACGAACTAATGTATGATAGTTTTTAGTTTAAGAACCATATATTGATAAACTATTATAAATAAAGTGAGGAACACCATTTACATCCGACACGGAAATAATTGCAATCTTCATCAAACATAAGACAATTTATAGAGAAGGGAGAAAGTACCTGTTAAAAAAGTTCTTAATGCAGTGACTTCNGTAATGTGGATTTATATGTTAGCTTCTTCCGTTGTTCCTGGCTTCAAATTATGTCGGAAAATGGCTATTCGCAAACGATCGGCATTGAAGTAACTTCGTGTTCTTGAAACATGTTTAGTAGCTTTTATCAGTACCAGTAAACACTTTATAATATATGTTCTTCAATAGTTTGACTCAAAAGTCAACTTTCTAATAATTTCAACCCATTTTAGAAGATATTAGTGCAAATCAAAAATTTTCTTAAATTTATTTATAATATCATATCAAGTCTCATTATTGTAATATAACTAGTATTACAGACTAGATTCCTTGAACATATATCTCCTTGTACTTTGATTTTAAACGGCTAGCTGAAACCAAACTATTGAGGGCTGAGATTAACCTTCAGGTTCAGCATGTCATGTAACTGTGTGAACCGTGAACAAATAAAACCAAAATGCAGTACAAACGAAAAAAGAAAAAAACCAAGACGAACTAATGTATGATAGTTTTTAGTTTAAGAACCATATATTGATAAACTATTATAAATAAAGTGAGGAACACCATTTACATCCGACACGGAAATAATTGCAATCTTCATCAAACATAAGACAATTTATAGAGAAGGGAGAAAGTACCTGTTAAAAAAGTTCTTAATGCAGTGACTTCTTTGGGCCTTTGGAGTTGTTCAAAATAATCACTCGACCACGGTACAGGGGACTTCTGCTTTTGGTGCCTGTGATATTCACGGATTTATAAGCAGCAGAATGTTTTATTATGAGAGGTTTTTTTCTCTAGACCCAAGAAGCTCTCTAGACCCAAAAATACGCAGACCTTTCACTCTAAAAATACTCTCTGGAAGATAACTAATGCCTGTTCCAGTGATATCCAACTCTTTTAAACATTCTAACCGTCCAATTTCCTCAGGCAATTCTGCAACTGTATGACAATTACGGAGGTCGAGATTAATGAGCTTTGGACATTCAGCACAACCCCTGACTCTTAGCGTCTCAAGATTTGGAGTAACCCCGAGGTGAAGGGTCCTCAACTTCTCTAAATCACGAAGGTCGAGAGATCTGAGTTTTGGACATTCAGCAGGCATGTGTAATTTTTCCAAACTACTACATTCATGGATATGTAACTCTTTTAGATTTGGAGTAACCTGGAAATGAACTTCTACCAAATCATGACAACCTTCAAGAATTAGTGTCTCAAGATTCGGAGCCACACTAAGGTCAAGGGTCCTCAAATAAAATGACCATTTGAACTTTAGGAACCTGAGCTTTAAAAAAGGCTGTCAAAAGCAACAAATTAAAAATGGAAAGATAAAAGTTAGTAATTGGTGTAATGAGTAACAAAAGAGGGATACCATTAATTATTCTACCTACCTTTTCTTCTCCATCTTTCCAAAGTTTAACCATATTAAGGCTGTACTCCATTTGAAGTCCAACAAGATTATTTGGTTGAAATGTTTTAAGTAAACTTGAAAAGGGATACCAATACCATATCAGAAATCGTAAGGCATTTGGAAAGTGTAGACTATAATTTTCATCAAACTTCCACTTGCTAACTTCCTCTTCACTTACCCATGGTGGGGTATGCAATTGAAGAAATCTAAGTTCCTTCATGTTTGCGAGACCCTTCATTAAAATTTCCAAATCCAATCCATATGCATTGAGTGTTGTTGCTTGGGTAGCCTGTAGGTAATTCAAATAGCAGAAGAGACCATGATGAGATTTGTTTCATTACAAAACAAAAAAATGTCAAGTTAATTTCTCCAATTCAAATGTAATGAAATGTTTAGGTTTGGGTTAATTTCTAATTTTTATAAAAAATTGGGTCTTTTTGTTTTTTTTTCTATTAAATTTGGGGATTTTTTGTGTTTTGGGTGATTGTGGAATGGTGGATTGGTTTTATGATTGTTAATAAAGAGAACAAGAAGTGTATTTGACTACCGGTGTTAAACGGCTTGTTATCATGGAAGCTATTTTGTGTGTATAATAAAACAAAATTTTGTTTTTGTACAATGACTAAATTGAACTTTTAGAAAAGTATGCTGACTTTTTAGTTTAACAACCCAAATAACTTGATACTTACCGAGCCATTAGCCAATACATCTACAATTTCCTTTGCAATCCATAACCGGCTATGCATTTCAGGTTTATTGGGGTTTACACGACGAACAATATTCTTGCCCATTTCTTCTATATGGTCATGCATCCCCAACTTCTCAACTTCAGATATATTTATAAGGGATCTCTGCTCAAGAACCCTTAAACCAATTCGAGCACGAAATCCACAGCTTTCAAGAGCTCTAATCGCGTCTTTTTTGTACCAACCCTTGAGTAAGCATGCAACATCTAAGAATATGTCCTTGTAATCATCCTTTAGACTGTTATAGCTTAATTCCAAAATCATCATAGTTTCATTCAACGGAATTGTTTTTAGTCTTTCCAAAGCATCATTCCATTCAGGCTCCTTCTGATCACAAAGAAACGAACCCAAAACTTTGATCGTTAAAGGAAGACCAGCAGCATATTGTACAACTTTTCTTGATAGATGTTCATATCCTTCATCCGGAATCTCTCTTCCAAATGCATGCCTACTGAAGAGGAAAATTGATTCCTCGGGCGATAAGAGATTGACTTCATGAATGAAGTTATGATTAAAGTTCACCCGGTGGGCTAATAGCACTTGCTCATCTCGTGTGGTAATGATAATTCTGCTTCCCGGCTTAAACCAATTAGATTCACCAGCTAACGCCTCTAGCTGCTTTGTATCATTCACATCATCTAGAACAACAAGAACCTTTTTACGACGCATCATCTGTACCATCATGTTTTTACCGCCGGAAACACTACTAACAGTGATGTCTTGACGGCTGAAAACATCTGTGAGGATCTGTTTCTGCAGATCCTTTAAACCGGACAAAGAGGTTTTTGAAACTTCCCTTACATTTTCAACAAAGCTTCTACCTTCGAATTGGTTTGATATTTGATTAAAAATAGCTGTGGCCAAAGTTGTTTTTCCACCTCCTCCCATCCCCTTAATTCCAATCATGCGAACATCTTCAGTACCCATTTCTAAAGATGAAAGAACCTCGTTTATTCGCATCTCCATTCCTACTAATTTTTCGTCAAAACTCGAACCGAATAAACATATCTTTTTGAAAATATCATCAACCACTATTTGTATTAGTTTAGATTCATCCCTGTAAACATTAAAGGAGATGTCATTAGCTTGCTTAATTCCCACATAAATGATTGATTTCAAATATCAGAGCTATAACATAATAGTAATAATCGCATTTCATGTTTGAGTTAAAACTCGACTATATAACATGAGATCCATTCAACAAGACTCAAATAAGTTAACATACGAGAGATATAAATCAGCAATTACCCATTAGCAGTCTTCTTCAACTCCCAGCCAGCCAGATCGGCTGCTTCTTTTAAAGCCTTTCTCCATTTCCCAGCAGCCGCTTTATTTTCATGTTTTTCAAAAGCTTTTTCAACCGCCCCACTTTGCTTGCGGATTTCCGTGGGCTCCACGTCATAAAAGAGTGGGTAAGCAGTCTGCTCACTCGCCTTCCGGCACTCCATAATCTTGACAAGCTCATCTAAGCACCAAGATGAACCAGCATAGTCCTTAGAGAACACAATGATGAAGAATCTTGAGTCTTCAATGGATTCCATGAGCTGGGTGTCGATAGTTTCCCCTTTTTCAATTTTCTCATCGTCTTTGTATGTTTGAATCCCATTTTGCTCAAGAGCTTTATAAAGATGCCCAACAAAGGTGTTACGAGTGTCCTCGCCTCTAAAGCTTAAAAAGACATCGTACTTGAAGCTCTTTTGAGCGGATGATGTTGAAGAAGAAGCCATTGAAAGTAGGGTTCAAGCTATTGTTTGTAAGAGATGGACAATAAACAAGTGTATATGTGAAAAGATGGGTTTGTGTGGAAATTTCGTGGAATGAAATGGAGAAACAAAAGTCACTGAATTGGTCAATGAAAAAGAAAGATCAGATTCCTTTTGGACAAACAAAAGCAGATATAATAATGACTTTTGGGTCATAGAGGACTAAGGGTAGTGTGATGAACATAAAAAATTGAGAAAGAATATAGAAATTGAGAGAAAAGTGTGATGAACGTAAGAAATAATAGGAAAAATAAAACGTAAAGATGCAAGGTGTCATATGTGAGCATAGATGGCTTTAAGTGTTAAAAGACTCGATAAATGGGAAACTTGTACTTAAACGAGAAGGATTGGAGTAAAGTGTGTGGACTTTCACGCACTTACTCCTAATGCCATCAATCTCATAAAACTTACGGGAAACTAACGCAAAAGAGTTTTGGTCCTCAACGTTGTGTATATAAGGTATAAGGCTTGGTTCGGTTTAAGGTTTCAAAATTCAACTAACTACCTAACACGTAACACTAAACACTAAACACTAATAATAATCTTAAAAAGATCCCAAAATCAATGAAATAAAGGCTAACTAAACAGCTTAGCTAACCAGTTGTGATACCCCATTTCATCTAATAACAATCAAAAGCATAGCCTAATCAAAACCCAACAAACTAGCCATAAAAATACAACATTTAAGTCAACGGGACATTTTATCAAACACTTGGTGTGCAAACACAAATGACCCAAAACCAAGCTTGTAACTGAACAAGATCAGCTTACTGAAAATCATGGCTGATTCTTAGGGGGTTTTGTTTCTTGTGTATGCGTTTTTGATGGTGTAACTAGTGTGTGTGAAATGAAATGAATGAAAAGCAAGTGTCTCTGTATAAGGGATTTGTATTTTACCGACCAACCAACCAACCAAATGTTATGTTTTGTGACAATACGGTTCGTTTCGGTTACTATGAAAATTTGTCATAGACCCGTTTGGGTTGGGTAGGGCCGAGCAAATCCATCTGAAAACCGACTCAAACAAGACCGAACCGAGCCGACCTTTTTCGGTTCGGCTTTGGTTTTGTATATTGATATCGGTTTTTGTCGGTTACGTAACTCGAAAACCGACCCGAACCGAGTTATTCGGTTCGGTTTTGATATCTTAGTTATCGGTTCGGTTCTCGGTTTGAGTTTTTCCTGTTTTGAGTTTTTTCATACGCGTCACAGCCGATTTACTCATGAAGTGAAAATTCTTAAATATACAAACAACATTTACCATTCAATCCCATCATTTAACAGTGTTCTATAGATGTTGAGCTACATGCTCATTTCTAATTAAAACAATTTGAATGGCATAAAGGATGAATTCTAAATAATGCGAATAAAAAAAAAAAAAAAAAATAAAAAAAAATAAGGGTGTAAATAACAAATTAGTATGCTTATTAACTCAATAATGTATAACATACATGTTCATAGAGTTGGATCTTGAAACTGCAAAGATCAATATTGAAGTGCAAAGATCAATATTGAAACTGCTAGAGGCCAAAAACTTGGAATGAGGACATTTGATTGAGTTGGATCTTGGAGCAGAATTCTCAAATTTGGCACTTGATATAATTGGTCTTGGTGTTTTCATTTTTATCTATATATTTTATATATTTCTTCTAATTTTTGGAGTTACCAAGTATAAACTTGGATTTGCTTTTAACCATTAAAAGGGTCCATCTGCAAGTGCTACTTAAACAAAATTACCAAACTCAATGTAAAGATTCCATAGCAATTTAAACTGGTTAATGATAATATACTTGTGAAACACTGATGTATTTATTTTTCACATGATAATATCAAAAATCATATCAAAATAATATTTCGTTGTTCATCAAGAACAGAGTTTGATTCTTCGAAAAAAGTCAACTCTGTAAGCTAAACTCCATGAATTGAAATTATTTAAAATCAAACAACTTTCTACATACAAAATGTAGCCTTACATGAATAGCCAACATATCAGGTCGATCAATCGGTTACGATATAATACATAAAAAGAAAGTCAAACTATTGAATGCTTTTCTGGTCACCTCTGAAACTCAGAAACACATGTAACTGATAATCGACTTCGAGTTTATTGATAATTTACAAGTTATTGAACATTTTGTCTATAACGTTTCTTGCTCATTAGTTCTGAAAGTATTACTACTAGTAATTAAACACAATGTTGCGAAAATGAAAATATAAAGTATTTTGACCCTTCAAATTTAAGACACCCAGTTACTACTGATCAATTCCCTTGACACCGGTATACACCAGTATAGTTGTCGAAAGTCAATGATCGGACACAAAACTCAACTTTTTCATGTTAAACAATATCCATCCTAATTTAGAACATATTTATACAAATTGAAACATGGATATGATAACTTTATATTCAAAATCGTATCAACATTCTACTATTTTCATCAAGATACTAGTTTGATTTCTGAAGAAGTCAACTCTGTACGCTGAACATCAATGCATATACTTATTAACTCAAATCGTGAATGTTACAAGCTTCAAAATCATGTTACGATATTTTGTTAGTACTGAAAAACGTTTAGTAACTTCCATAAAAGCCAGTCAAACCCCACCATTTTACTTGTATCTTTACACCATTTTTACCTACATGGAACAAGAAGTAATGTGGATTTATATGTTAGCTTCTTCCGTTGTTCCCGGCTTCAAATTATGTCGGAAAAAGGCTATTCGCAAACGATTGGCATTGAAGTAACTTCGTATTCCAGAAACATGTTTAGTAGCTTTTCTCAGTACCAGTAAACACTTTATAATATATGTTCTTCAATAGTTTGACAAAAGTCAACTTTCTAATAATTTCAACCCATTGTAGAAGATATTAGTGCAAATAAAAACTTTTCTTAAATTTGTTTATAATATCATATCAAGTCTCATTATTGTAATATAACTAGTATTACAGACTTGATTCCTTGGACATATATCTCCTTGTACTTTGATTTTAAACGGCTAGCTGAAACCAAACTATTGAAACCTTCAGTTTCTGTATGTCATGTAACTGTGTAAACCGTGAACAAATAAAACCAAAATGCAGTACGAACGAAAAAAGAAAAAAACCAAGACAAACTAATGTATGATAGTTTCTAGTCTAAGTTAGATGTGTGTTTTCTCATTGACTGAGAAAAATTTACCTCTAGCTTGATCAGGACACTCAGACGATCAGACCCATGAAATAGAATGGAATCTTTCTATTCTTCTTAGCAAAAGTAACATCAATGCGACCAGAAGCCAAAACAACAAGGACAACTGGTGCACCACCTGCAAACAAGGTGAACCCGCTTGCTTACTGAACCATATATTGATAAACTTTTATAAATAAAGTGAGGAACACCATTTACATCCGACACGGAAATAATTGCAATCTTCATCAAACATAAGACAATTTATAGAGAAGCGAGAAAGTACCTGTCAAAAAAGTTCTTAACGCAGTGACTTCTTTGGGCCTTTGGAGTTGTTCAAAATCATCACTCAACCACGGTATAGGGAACTTCTGCTTTTAGTGCCTGTGCTATTCACGGCTTTATATGTAGCAGAATGTTTCATGATTATAGGTTTTTATCTCGGATGTAAAACCACATGACTCAAGAAGCCGTCTAGACCCAACAATACGCAGACGTTTCACCCTAAAAATACTCTCTGGAAGATGACTAATGCGTGTTGCAGTGATATCCAACTCTTTTAAACATTTTAACCGTCCAATTTCCTCAGGCAATTCCGCAACTTGAATACAATTACTGAGGTCGAGATTAACGAGCTTTGGACATTCAACAGGAATCTGAAGCTCGACCATATTAGTACACTTTTCGAGCCTTAGCGTCTCAAGATTTGGAGTAGTCCCTAGGTGTAGGTTCCTCAACTTTGAATCATTGAGGTCGAGAGATCTGAGTTTTGGACTTTCAGCAGGCATGTGTAATTTTTCCAATCTTTCGCACTTCAAGATACGTAACTCCTTTAGATTTGGAGTAAACCGGAAATGAACTTCTACCAAATTATAACATCTTTCAAGAATTAGTGTCTCAAGATTCGGAGCCACACTAAGGTCAAGGGTCCTCAATATGTGTGAATTGGTGAGCTTTAGGAACCTGAGCTTTAAACAAGCCTGTCATAAGCAACAAAAAATGGAAAGATAAATGTTAATTTCTGTAATTAAAAACAAAAGAGGGAAAGATAAAACTTCCAATTAATGAATCAACCATTATTCTACCTTTTCTTCTCCATCTTTCCAAAGTTGAACGATTTTGCTTTCAAACATATCAAGTCCAACAAGATTTTTTGCTTGAAATGTTTCCGGTAAACTTAAAAAAGGATAATAAACCCATCTCAGAAACCATAACAAAAGCAGGAAATGGTTCACATGTTAAAACATTAATGACTGTCATAAAAATATGAAAATTTAGAATTAAGTAATACCATTATAACAAAAGCAGAGAAAGTACCTGTTAAAATACTTATTTATGGCTCCTTTGGGCATGTGATATGGCTATATGTAGCAGAAAGTTTCATCATCTTCATCTGAGGTTCTTCGTGTTTTGGGTGTCAAACCACACGACTCAAGAAACCATCTATCCCCAACAATACGCAGACCTTTCAACCCAAAAATGCTCTGTGGAAGATGACTTATCCATGTACCTTGTATGTTTAACTCTTTCAAACATTTCAAATGTTCAAATTCCTCAGGCAATTTCTCAACTCGAATAAAATGAGAGAGTTCTAAATGTTCCAGGCATTTCATCTCACAGATGCTGTTCGGAATATCTTGTAAAAGTGTACACCTTGTTAGGTTTAACCTCAATAAAAATACTAATCGGCCAATATCCTCAGGTAACTTCTCAAGAAGATGACAAGACTTGATTTCAAGAGTTTTCAGGTGTTTCAACATACAAATACTATCTGGAAGAGTTTTAATATCCGTAGACTGCAAACTTAGCTCCTCTAGACAATCTAACCGGTCAAGGTTCTTGGGCGCTTCTGGAATACTGCCTTCAAGTGTAAGATTTCTTAAACATTGTAAACCACAGATAATATCTGAAAAAGAATCGACGTTTATGCGAGCACCGAAACCTAGAGAAATAAGCCTCTCAAGATTTTCAAAAGAGGAAGCTGGGTCTTCTTTATAATAACAGGAAAACAGAAACTCTGGCCAAGTATTGCCGGGATCACATATACCTGTATCATCTGCATCATCTGTATCATCTGCCTCTGCAATCAGATGTAACTCAGATAAAGAAATAACCTCAGTTGAATCAAGCTTTTTGTCAAACTTAAAGGATTTAAAACTCCCACAATGACTGATGTTTAAGTCGAGAAGCTTTTTCAGACATTCTGCAGGAGCATTAATTTCTTCCAAATCACAACAATTTTTAAGATACAAGCTTTCAAGATTTGGAGTCAGCCCAAGGTCAAGAGTCCTCAACTTTGCATTGTCATTGAGGTGGAGAGTTTCGAGCTTTGCACATTCAGCGGGCATACGAAGTTCAACCATATCGGTACAGCCATTGACTTCTAGCGTCTCAAGATTCGGAGTAATCCCGAGGTGAAGGGTCCTCAACTGTAAATCACTGAGTTTGAGTTTAACGAGCTTTGGGCATTCAGCGGGCATGTGAAGTTCGACCATATCAGTACATTTCCTGAGTCTTAGCTTCTCAAGATTTGGGCATTCAACGGGCATGTGAAGTTCGACCAAATGAGCACAATCCCTGACTCTTAGCTTCTCAAGATTTGGAGTAACCCCGAGGTGAAGGGTCCTCAACTTCCATAAATTATAAAGGTCGAGAGATCTGAGTTTTGGAGTTTCAGCAGGCATCTGTAATTTTTCCAATCTATGACAATGATAGATAAGTAACTCCTTTAGATTTGGAGTAACCTGGAAATGAACTTCTACCAAATCAAGACAATATTCAAGAATTAGTGTCTCAAGATTCGGAGCCACACTAAGGTCAAGGGTCCTCAAATAAAATGGATAGTAGAACCTTAGGAACCTGAGCTTTAAAAAAGGCTGTCAAAAAAAAAAAAAAAAAAAAAAAAAAAAAAAAAAAAAAAAAAAAAAAAAAAAAAAAAAAAAAAAAAAAAAAAAAAAAAAANCAACTTTGCATTGTCATTGAGGTGGAGAGTTTCGAGCTTTGCACATTCAGCGGGCATACGAAGTTCAACCATATCAGTACAGTTATTGACTTCTAGCGTATCAAGATTCGGAGTAATCCCGAGGTCAAGGGTCCTCAACTGTAAATCACTGAGTTTGAGTTTAACGAGCTTTGGGCATTCAGCGGGCATGTGAAGTTCGACCATATCAGTACATTTCCTGAGGCTTAGCTTCTCAAGATTTGGGCATTCAACGGGCATGTGAAGTTCGACCAAATGAGCACAATCCCTGACTCTTAGCTTCTCAAGATTTGGAGTAACCCCGAGGTGTAGGTTCCTCAACCTTGAATGTGCAAGGCTGAGAGATCTGAGTTTTGGACATTCAGCAGGCATGTGTAATTTTTCCAATCTAGTATTATAATAATCGATACGTAACTCCTTTAGATTTGGAGTAACCTGGAAATGAACTTCTACCAATTCATCACAATATTCAAGAATTAGTGTCTCAAGATTCGGAGCCACACTAAGGTCAAGGGTCCTCAAATAAAATGGATATAAGAACTTTAGGAACCTGAGCTTTAAAAAAGGCTGTCAAAAAAAAAAAAAAAAAAAAAAAAAACAAAAACAAAAACAAAAACAAAAAACAAAAAACAAAAAAAAACAAAAAAAGGAAAGATAAATGTTAATTGCTGTCAGACAAAAAAGGAAAGATAAATGAACTACCAATTAATCAACCATTAATTATTCTACCTTTTCTTCTCCATGTTTCCAAAGTTTAACGATATGAGGGCTGTGATCCATTTCAAGTCCAACAAGATTTTGAAATGTTTTGGGTAAACTTGAAAAAGGATACTCATCCCATTTCAGAAATCGTAAGGCATTTGGAAGGTTCAGACTATCTTCATCAAACTTCCACTTGCTAACTACGGCTTTACTTACATATGGGATATACACTTCAAGAAATCTAAGTTCCTTCATGTTTGCGAGACCGTTCATTAAAATTTCATAATTGAATTCCTCTGCATCATTTGCATCCAGTGTTATACATTTAGTTGCTTGGGTACCCTGTAATTCAAATAGCAGTAGAGACCATGAGATTTGTTTCATTACAAAACAAAATGCACTAGAAGGTCAATTACTTTTTCAAATGAAATGTTTCAAACTTTATGAAGTAAATTTCTCGAATTGAAATGAAATGTTTAGGTTGGGGTGTCTAATTTCTACTATAAAATTTGGGTATTTTTTGTTAAATTTGGGGATTTAAGGTTGATGGTGATTTGGTGGCGGGGTTGGTGGTTGGGTAATTATGAGAAGAATAAAGAAAAAGTGTATTGACTAGGTGTTAAACGGCTTGTTATCAAAATTTTATTTTTGTACCATAACTAATTGTACTTTTAGAAAAGTATATTGACTTTTTAGTTTAACAAAACCAAAATAGTAACTTGGTACTTACCTTGTTATTAGTCAATATATCTACAATTTCCTCCTTAATCCATAACCGGCTATGCCTTTCAGGTTTATTGGGGTTCTCACGACGAACAATATTCTTGCCCATTTCTTCTATATGGTCGTGCATATCCAAGAGCCCATATTTATCATAAGTTATAAGAGATTTCAGCTCAAGAACCCTTAAACCAATTCGAGCACGAAATCCACAGCTTTCAAGCACTGTGATTGCATCGTCTTTCAACCAACCTTTAAGTATGCATGCAACATCTAGGAATATTTCCTTGTAATCCTCCTCGAGACCGATATAGCTTAACTCCAAAACTTTCATAGTTTCATTCAATGGAATTGTTTCTAGTCTTCCTAACGCATCTTTCCAGTCAAGATCATCTTTGCCACATAGAAACGAACCTAAAACTTTGATCGTTAGGGGATGACCAGCAGCGTAACGTACAACTTGTTCAGATAGCTCTTTGTACCCTTCAACTCGAATCTCTCTCCCAAATGCATGCCTACTAAAGAGACGCATTGCTTCCTTATCATTTAACAAATGTACATCACGAACCAGGTTCACTTTGTGTGCTATTAGCACCTGTGCATCCCTAGTTGTTATAATAATTCTACTTCCCGGCTTAAACCAACTATGGTCACCGGCTAACGCCATAAGTTGTTCTATCTTATCAACATCATCTAGAACAATAAGAACCTTTCTTCCACACATCTTCTTTTTCAGCATGCTTTTCCCCTCAAGAACACCACTTACGTTAATACCTTGATCCGATAAAACATCTGAAAGTACTTGTTTTTGTAATAAATTCAAACCAGACATTGACGGTGTTGATTTTTCCCTGACATTTTCAACAAAGCTATAACCTTCGAACTGATAGGATATATGTTCATAAATAGCTCTGGCCAAAGTTGTCTTGCCCGCACCTCCCATCCCCTTGATCCCTATCATGCGAACATCGTCAACATCTAATTCTAAGGATGAAACAACATCGTCTATCCGATTCTTCATGCCTATTAAGTTTTCATCAACACCCCAATCAATACAACGTAACTCTAATGATATCTCTTCAACAATCTTTTGAACGAGTTTAGCTTCATGTCTGTATGTTAAAGAACCCGATACACAATTAATTTTCAGATCTACAACACATAAAACCGTAAATGACGTAATGACATACTAACATAATCATAAGAGATGCCATGGATAACCCTTTCAGCATAGATAGTGAAAATATAACATATAGGCTGGGTCGGTTGGGTAATTTTCCTAAAAAAGTTGGTTAAAGATAATTGATACAACTATGTTACAACAATAAAAAATAATGTTTAGCTAAAAATACCCCTTGATGACTTTTGACCCATTTGATTCGTTTCATATCTAGCTAAAGATTTTATGTGCCCATTTCGACCCATTTTAGGTCACACAACTCACCCAATAATAGATCAGGAACATATTATATATATAACAGAAAAGTACCCATTATCAGTGTTCTTCACCTCCCATCCAGCAAGATCAGCTGCTTCTTTCAAAGCTTCTCTCCATTTGCCAGCAGATGCATTATTTCCATGTTTGGTGAAGGCATCTCCAACAGCCTCACTTTGCTTACGAACTTCTGTTGGCTCGACATCAAAGAAAACGGGATAAGCAGTAGGCTGATTATTCATCTTCTTATGACACTCCATAATCTTGACTAGCTCATCTAGGCACCAAGATGAGGAAGCGTAGTTCTTTGAGAATACAATAATATAAAATCTTGAGTCTTCAATGGCACTGATAAGCTCATCACTAATAGTTTTCCCTTTTTTTATTTTCTCATCATCTTTATAAGTTTCAATGCTTTTTTGCTTAAGGGCTTCATAAAGATGGCCAACAAAGGTGTTACGAGTGTCTTCACCTCTAAAGCTTAAAAAAACGTCATACTTGAAGCTCTTTTGAACGGATGAAGCTGAAGTAGATGCCATTGAACTTATGATCTGGGAAATTTAATTTGCACTAATTGCAAAGAAGCAACTGGATGAGATGAGATAAATAACCTTTGTAGAGCAATTATTAAGTCAACTGTGTTTGTTTGTGTGGATATATATTAAAAGCCCATGATTTGGTCAAATAACAAAAGTTGCATTTACGATCCTTCGTGTATTCAAATATTCTGATTTCGTGCAAGCATGTTAGTTTATGAAACTCAATTGTTTTCTTTGTTATTCTTACAAACAATGATTTTTAAGGGCAATTTCCAACAATTTACTAACCGGCAAACACGCAAAACTTTGTTTTCTGATGGGTCATTTTCTTGACCTGGTTTCAACCCATAAAAGATCCGAATCTGTTAATAAAACCAAGTTCTTGTGTATCTTACGTCAAGTTCTTTTGTTCCTTCTTGTAATGTTTCCTTTGGGTCCATTTGCCTTAAGCGTCTTGTTAAGGTTATGGATGCCTTTGTATTTGATGTTGTTTTGGTTTGAAATATATTGCCTTTCAAAAAAAAAAAAAAAAAAAAAAAAAAAAAAAAAAAAAAAGGTTTGTGGTGATATCGGAACAAAGTTTGAAAATACATAGACGATGTTCGTTTTCTTTTACGCACACGTATGATATTTGTATATTTACGAAAGTATCTTGCTATTATATAAACTTATATCAGCATTGTGTTTCTTGTAATATTTTAATTCTCTCTGCTCCCGACTTATAACTTTTTGAAAAAACTTTCGATGTTCCAAAAAGATCATTCTGTGATTAACTTTTTACTATTTAGGGATGTTCAATTTCATGGAAAAGGCAGTGAAATGAGATGAAAATCAATAAGTTGACTCAAAAGTAAAACATTTTGATGTTCAGTAATATCATTCCAATGTTAGAGATGGCTATGTTAATGAAAACTTGTTTACGATATTAATGCAGATACTAAACCTTGATTCTTTTAGCTATAGCATGATCACCTCAAATATCCTGTGAAATCCCACCAATTTCATTAAGAATACAGTCTGACTTTTGGCAGATCAAAGTCAACTGTATAATAACTTACTGAACTCCATGAACTAACTTATCTAACTTCAGTTCTGAATTATTTAAAGTAGTGTTGTTCAATAATAACAAACAAATTACAATCTTATATCACTTACTTTTTAACTTCATATTGAAACAACTATACTATTGACGGCCAACGATCCTTCAAATCTACGTAATAAGAAGCCTTTAAATATCCGAATCAGCTTTGATGTATCTGTAACCTGAGACCTTAATGTCGACAACGTATCTTGACACCACACTAAAGGTGCAAATAAGCCCGGAGATTGAACATCAGTCTTTTGGTTCAGTAAAGTGTTGATTGACAATAAATCACTTTGACCAGAGGTGATTGCTTCATGCTCATCAGACCTCCTAACTGCAGGAAATAGTTCAATTGTCATTGTCAAGCTCAACTTAAAGAATGACTGATTAATAAAACTGAGAAAGTACCTATCAAAGTAGTTCATGTATGATTCAAGAAGCAATCTAGACCCAATAATACGGAGACCTTTTAACCAAAAAATGCTCTGTGGAAGATGATTTATGCCTATTCCCGTTATCTTCAACTCTTCTAAACACTCTAAACGTCTAATTTCTTCAGGCAGTTCCCCAACTCGAATACAATGAGAGTTCTAAATGTTCTAGAAATTATACTATCCATCAATATTCTCGGGTAACTTCTCAAGAAGACAACAAGACTTGATTTCAATATATTTCCCATGTTTCATCATACAAATACTATCTGAAAGATTTTTAATATCTGCAGACCGCAAACTTAGCTCCTCTAGACATTCTAACTTGTCAAGATCCTTGGGCGCATCTAGAATGCCCCCTTCAAGTGTAAGCCTTTTAAAAATTGTAAACCACAAATGATATCTGAAAAACATTCGAAGTTTATGCAAGCCTCTATTCGGCCTAAAGAAATAAGCCACTCAATATTTCCAAAATATGAACGTGAATCTTCTTTATAAAAACAGTAAAACAAAAACACTGAACAATCATTATCGGACTCACACGCGTCTATGAAATTTCGACATGTTAATGTATTTAGTTTTAGTTGTGCAACAACTTCAATCATATAATATCTAATGACATTACCTATATATGTTCAATAGCTTCAGATGAAAAAAATAAAACCACTTTAGATATGTTGTTAAGCATGATCCAATGAAAAACCAGTGTAAGTTGTTAAAAGTCAATGGTTTGACTCAAAAGTCTACATATATCATGCCTAAAGATTCCATAGCAATTTAAACTGGTTAATGATAATATACTACTTTGCTCGAAAAGAATGATAATATACTTGTGAAACACTGATGTATTTATTTTTCACATGATAATATCAAAAATCATATCAAAATAATCCTTCCTTTTTCATCAAGAACAGAGTTTGACTCTTCAAAAAAAGTCAACTATGTTAGCTAAAGTCCATGAATCGAAATTATTTAAAATCAAACACCTTTCAACATGCAAAATGTAGCCTTACATGAATAGCCAACATCTCAGGTCGATCAATCGGTTACGATATAATAATGCATAATAAGAAAAGTCAAACTATTGAATGCTTTTCTGGTCACCTCTGAAACTCAGAAACACATGTAACTGATAATCTACTTCGAGTTCATTGATAATTTACAATCTGCAATCAGCCGAAAGCTACCTTCCATTCATATAAAATTTAACGACATATCTAAGATTGATAACTTCATATGTCAAATATCGACCATTGACAGGAAGTTGAACATTTTGGCTATAATGTTTCTTGTTCATTAGTTCTGAAAGTATTACTACAGTACTACTGGTAATTAAACACAATGTTGCGAAAATGAAAAGTATAAAGTATTTTGACCCTTCAAATTTAAGACACCCAGTTACTACTGATCAATTCGCTTGACACCAATATAGTTGTCGAAAGTCAATGATCTGACACAAAACTCAACTTTTTCATGTTAAACAATATCCATCCTAATTTAGAAAATAATTTATACAAATTGAAACATAGTTATGATAACTTTAACAATCTACCATGATTATATTCAAATTCGTATCAACATTCTACCATTTTCATCAAGATAGCAGTTTGACTTTCGGAATAAGTCAACTCCGTAAGCTGAACATCATGCATTAACTTATTAACTCAAACCTTGAATCCTACAAGCTTCAAAATCATGTTCCGATATTTTGTTAGTACTGAAAACGTTCATTAACTTCCATAAAAGCCAGTCAAACCCCACCATTTTACTTGTATCTTTACACCAATTTTACCCCTAGTGCTACATCGAACAAGAAGTAATGTGGATTCATATGTTAGCTTCTTCTGTTGTTCCCCGCTTCAAATTATGTTGTAAAATGTTTAGTAGCTTTTCTCAGTACCAATAAACACTTTATAGTATATGTTCTTTGATAGTTTGACTAAAAAGTCAACTTTTTAATAATTTCAACCCATTGTAGAAGATATTTATGCAAATCAAAACTTTTCTTGAATTTATTTATAACAGGAGCATCTTTAATATCATGTCAAGTCTCATTATTGTAATAATGAACAGATTTTGACTTAATGAAGAAGTCAAAGTTAATAACTAT